>JBANCZ010000487.1:0-35098 GCA_037040025.1 Sphaerogastrella javana
ACGAAATGATTGTTACATTTTTACATTTACTATGCTTATGTGTTATTGTGTGTGTGTGTGTGTGTGTGTGTGTCTGTGTCTTGTTATCGCGCATGTTGATTAGAGTTCCATTTAAAACATTTGTTTTATATCCCTCGTTCCACCCATTCCATATTAGAAGTTTAGTAAAATGACTAAGATGTGTTTGAATGTCTTGAATTTTAATACAAAATGCATAGAATTTTATTTATATCATATAGTATATATTTTAGGGCTGCGAAAATAGCTAAAAGTTACTCTATCCAAAATATACAATAAATACCTTTGAATATATGTAATTGAATAGTAATTGGCAATAAATATGCAACGCATAAGTAAATAAAAGAGAAAACATATATGTATATACAGAGGCATAATTGAATTTTTAGTGCTTTGGATTTGGCTTTTGGCCAGTAGGCAAAAATTGCATGTCCATGCATTTGTTTGTATTTGTCGTTGTTGTTTATCAAGGCTGAGTAAGTTGACTAGTTGACTATTTGACTCAAATATTCCATCAATCAAAACGTAATTAAAACTTCAATGGCAAAGCAATATCAAATAAACTGCCTTGAATGACTAACTGATAGACGAAATGGCGGACTGAATGGCTGACTGAATGACTGAATGGCTGACTGAATGACTGACTGCTTGACTGTTTGACTGGTTGGTTGACTGGTTGGTTGACTGGTTGGTTGGTTGGCTGGCAGGCAAGCCACAAATTCACAGAGCTTGGCACCACACCATACCATCCATAACTCAGGCCAATAAATTCCACTCCTTTCACGACGCAAGCACTGATTGCAACCGTTTGATGATAAATTAAGCTATGTGTCTACAGCACGAATTTATTATGCGCCAAAACGCCAAATGCCTGTCAGACCTTAGGTCGAGGCAAGCCGCGAAAACCTTTAAACTTTAAATCCCCGCTCCAATGCATCATCGCCCAACCCAGCCCAATCCCAACCACTGGCAAATGGCGTTAGGCAAAGTAAAAAAAAAAGGAATGTACGCAAAAAAAATGAAAAAAAAAACTTTGCCTTGCCATAAATTGCAAAACTGGCTTTGGCTATGGCAAACTACAAAGAGCGTAGCCTCGTTGCTTCGGTACTAGCAACAGGCCAGAGGCTTGTTTATGTGCATCCACACGATTATCTTGGCCAGCTATGGCACTCGAACTATAGCTGTGGGTTATGCGAGTACTAGCATATTGCTCATCATAGTTTATGACTGACCGCTAAAAGACCAACAAATATCGCTTGATTCAGTTAGCTTCCATAATTCAAAGTTCCGCAAAGAAACTAATACAATTTTATTGACTAACATACATACATACAAACATACCTGTACATTTGTAGAGTATATGTTGAGTATATATAGAGTACACATAGAGTATGTATAAATCATATATCTGAGCTTGTTTTAATTGTGCGCGTAAGCCACATTTCCGTTTTTAGTGCAATTCGATTTTGGTGTACCCCTAACTACTACTCCAACTACTACCACTATTGCTATGTATGGCTGTATTTGTCTCATGTTGACCAGTGTATATATGCTGGATATGCTTTATTGGTTTAATATTGGCTCATATTTTGTGCAGTCAAACGTATGCGCCAACAGGCAGGCAGGCAGTCATCGAATCCAATCCAATCCAAAGCGAACTTGTCGATCTGCTGGCTTGGCCAGACAGCAAGGACGGACAGATGGATAGTCGGACAGAGGGACAGACAGGCACGGGCACAGGTTGTGGAATTGTGACAAGTTGCCAATGGGGCTTTAAATTTCAATATTGCTGCGTTCGGCTTCATGTCATCCTGTTGCCAAACCATGCCATTCATATCTATGTATCTCTGGGTATATGTGTGTAACATGTGTATGTGTGTGTATGCGTGTGTGTGTGTGTGTGTGTGTGTGTGTGTGTGCCTTTGTGACACAGCGCCCATGCGGGTGTAGTACCGAAAATTTATGGCGTAATTGAAACCGGAAACTACAACGTTTTGTGGTGAATTTTAATAAAGTACGCCTTTGTATAAGAGTTATTTATTGACAAATGGCAGATAATTTGATTTTGTTCCAATATTTAAACAATACACTGTACAAACAAGCACGAGCGTGCACACACTCACACACGCACTCACACATCCACACACACACACACACAGATATATAAAACATGCCGAAATCCAATCATTTATGTCTATGTTTTACAAATTTTATCTATATATAAAGTGCAAAATTAAATGAATACGTTGTGCAATGCACAAGGGAGTCACAAAATACAACTCTTTTTTAAGCACGTTATATATTATATATTGTATGAATACAGTATCATCGATTGCCTAGTGTCGAAACATTTCGATATGTTTTTTTTTTTTTCATACTCTTTGTTAATTATCTACGAAATATGGCATACAATAGGTGCATATAATCAACATTGATAGCTAATAGAACCATACAAAGGTTATAAGGCAAGCTTACAGCAATCCATTTGGGAAAATACTTTTAATATTTACTAAAAAATTTGTGATTAATTGAAAGCGATCGAACTTATTGACACTTAAAAAAAAAAACTTAAGTGAATATATAAATGTACAAAATCTAATTGATAAATGAATTAATATTGTAGGGGAAAGAATTTACACACAATTTTTGATATACTTCAGATTCTATTCGAATGAAATTGGGATATAATTAAGTAAATATACAAAATCTTTGCCTAATGTTGATGAATGAATTAAAACTATTGCTTTTCCCAGATTTATATCCAAGTCTCCTTTTGCTATTTAAGTGCCAAGGAATCCCTCTTTTAAGTGGCATTAGGAATGAGGAATGTGCCTCCATAGATGAAGCCATAAAATAATGATGATGTTCACACTTATGAGACAATTCCAAAGTCGCAGAAAATTGTTTGACCACAAATGTTTCCTTTCAAATTTGAGGCAATAAAAATCCATGAAATAAAACACACAACTTATCATGACACAAAAAAAGGCGAATAGCATGGGCCATGAGAGCAGTTCCATAAAGAAAATGTTCCCAGAGGAATGCAAAACGAGACAAGGTCCAGTCATCACTGGATGATGGACATTTTTATAACTGAAATAGCCAACTACTTTACACACACACACGCATACCCACACACAGAAAGAGATACAGATACAGAAAGCAGTTCAATTTCATGCCTTTGTACCGGACAGCTGTGTATTAGTAGTCAGAGTCCAGACAAGAGATCAAAACATAGGCCGGGTCCGAGACAGAGACACAGACACAGAAATAGACACAGATACAGGCAAAGAGGCATATTAATGGGCCCTGGTGCTGCTGTCCCGATGGGCAAGATTAGGCGCTGCCATCGTCATGGCACTTAAGAAGCTGCCCATTTAACAGCCAATGTAACAAAACTCTGGGTCAAAAACGAACTCAACGAAAACTCAACTCAACACACAAATCCGTTGCACATGATACCGCCTATAGGAATGCTCTTTAAGCATTGGGCGTATCCATATAGAGCACAATTATGTCAATTCTCGCTTGGATGTCGCTCTGCTTTTGTGAATTATGACTTTAATTTCAATTTCTGCCTTTCTGGATAGATATTTGTATTCCATGCTAGCCCCTTCGCTTTTACTGGGCGGTGTAGGAGTGGGCATGGCCCAAAACCCATTGCTCATAATTCTCAACTCTGTGACGGATCATAAATTGAAAACTTGTTGGCCAAGTGCAGCAACAACAGCGGCTGATGAAGAACCAACGATGAGAGCAGAATAAGCCATAAAGGGGTGAAAAAATATTGAACATAATACATATATATTAGAGTTTTACAACTACTGAAGGCCAAAATCTGAATCAGTAACTCATAAGGATGATGAATAAAGCAAAAACGAGTCACTAAATCTCTTCAACAGTTGGAGCAAGAATAACCAATCATTGGAATGTTATTTTCATTAACATTTGTAAACAACAAACAAACTACATTTCTTTGAATTATTTAATTATGTTTAGATGATAATCATAATAATCCTAATATTATAATAATAATCATAATATTATAACTATAATAATTATTATAATCATATTTATAGTTGGAATATTGTATAAATAGTTAGAATATTGAAGGAAGATTTTGAATTTGTGTTACGATTGTATTTCCAGACCTAGCTACAAAAACTATCTTAAAGATTGCTAACTGTTGATCAACGTTGATCTTACAGAAAATACCCTACCCTAAGTGAAGCTAATCGTTTATAGGTGCAGCTTGTTCACAAAATAATGGAATTGGAAAGAGAGGTTGCATGCTAAAGCTGCAAATTAGACTTCAGTCGGACATAACAGACAGTGCAATAGGGGCAACAGCAACAGAAACAGCAACAGCAACAAGCGGCAAAAGGTAAAAGAAGGCAAGAATGTGATTGGAAAACGATTTTCATTTCTGCAGCTAATATAAACGACAAATCTAACTCATGCCATGGACTGGGCACAAAGAGGTTTGTAGACAACGCACACATGCAGACAATTTCGAAATCAATATTTATGACTATCGAAGCAGATTTATTGCAGTTTGCACATACATCCTCAAACATACACTCTCTCTCTCTCTGTCTTCCCCCCCCCTCTCTCTCTCTTTCTCTCTCTCTGTCTCTGTGAGAAAGAGCGTATGGTGTGCAACAAGGATAGCTGTGGAATCTCTTTGTAGGTATAGGCAACAGTTCGTGTTGCTTGTGTCATTGATTTGCACGATGGCTTGTTGGAATTTTTTGCTGCTCTTGTCGTTTTATTTTTTATTTTCTCATGTTTTTTTTTTTTGTATTTTGCTGTAGTCACAAAATAATAATATCCTTTCTGTGATTTTCACAGCAGCACAACACCAAACCAGAGACAGAGAGAGAGAGAGAGAGAGAGAGCGGGAAAAAGAAGAAAGCGAATGTATGGCATTCTGATTATTGTGTCTGCTTTTGCATTTGCACTTGTATGTGTGCTTAGTTTCGCTTATGACACTGCAGCACATACAGTGATTTATGTATTTTAAACAAAATGTCAGCAAATCTATGACAACTGTTTGCATAAAGGCGAATTCAGCAAAGTTCTGCAGTTCAGTTTCTATCCTGAGCAAGTTCTATCGTTTGTCTCAGCGATGAGAGCACATCAAAGAGGCAAAGAAATTGAAATTTGCTTGGCATGCACAGTGCATTGCATTCTATTGGGCTGACTGCTCTTACTGCCATTAAAAGTAAAACAAAAATTGCATTCAATTAGCACAAACGCATAAACCAGACGAACAAACGGCAAACAGCAAACAGAAAACAGCAAACGGCAAACGGCAAACGGAAGATGGCAAATAACAGCAACGCCAACAGCAGCGGGCAGCATCTCATCTCTCTGGTTAGTCCCACTCTATAGAAAAAGAGAGAATGAGAGAGAGAGAGAGAAAGAGACATACAGAGAGTGCAGCTGAAACATAGCTAAATTTTGTTTGTTGTTTGATTTTGGTCTGCCAAGCAGAAGTCCAATTGAATTATGAATTTCAATTTCACTTCAGAGCCACAACAGCAACAACAACTGCAACAACGGCAACACCAACAACAACAACAGCAACACAAACAACAACAACAACACTGACAACAACAACAATCAGAGATTGTTAGCAGATGCATAAACAAACAGTAATTGCTACCTAGCCATTGGTAATCTCCAAATGGGTGAGGCCCTTCTGAAATGCACTGTTTGCTTTCGATGAAATGCTATAGATGTATTGCAGCTCCGAAAATACGTTGCCATATCTCTCTTGGCTCAAAATCAGCATCATCATGACGATGATTATGTTGCATGATGGTAATGGTGATGGTGATTGAGATTCAGATTATGATTGCTCTATGTAGAGTTCAATGTTCATTAAAACCTTAAGCTGTTTGTGCTGTGCTGTAGTATTCTGCTCTGTTGCAGCTTTTGGTATTTTCATCTTGTTCTTAACTTGGCAAAAAGACCGAAAACATACATTCAGTTTACCATAACCTGCTTAAATACATACTCATGTAACTTTATAGATTCGTGTGTGTGTATAATTTAAAAATAATATTTGATACAGATGATAAAGTAAACTTTTTATTTTGGATTGTATTCATACAACACACAACTATAAATTCGATTGATTAATAACATTTAATTAGATTTAGTTGAACATCAATAAATGTTTTCTATGGAACTAGTTAATATATTAATACGAAAACTATTGTAATTTCTAGTGATTGTGATTCCAGGTAGTAATCAAATGGTAAGCCATTGTTATTCTGGGTAGAAATTCACTTTGATGCCAAGTTACCTCAAAGCGAGTAAAGTTGGAAAATCTGCCAGAGTATTAAAGTTGTTAAATGCTTGTCATACTTCCAGCTACGCGTAGGTTTTTGGCTAATTAGGCATATTTAATGAACAAGCGCGTAATACCTGCAACATGATGGCAGCAGGAACAAGCGAAACACGCGCCAGATTGATGCTATCCGTTGTCAGACAAGACTGAACACGAACCACAGCCACGTGTACACTGCAAAAGCAAAATTGTGGCTGTACACAGCATAAATATTTTAATATTTATTTTTAAATTATTAAAAAAAATTTTTAAAAATTGATATTAAGTACACAAAGAAAAAATGGCATTAAAAAATTATAATATATTAAAATGAAACACAATTTCTTCAAGTGTATTGGCAGCACATTTAGTTCTAAGTTGGCCTGCGGCTCTTTTTGGTAACTTCAGTTAACAACACATACATGAAAGCCATGGCTGAGGCTGAGGCTGAACCTGAGGTTGAGGCTGAGGATGAGTTCTTCCTTCCTTCCATACTTGCCACACATTTCGCGACTTATTTCATTAAATATGGCAGCAAGTAGTACGAGTAAGTAACATACTAAAATGCCGCAAGCTAACTAACTTAGTACTTAGCTTGCCTTAACAATGTGGTTCAATTCCGACAACTTTTGCAGTCACTTTTTGGCCTCAACTAAACGAATCGCATTCCCAACTCAAGTTCACATATGACCACATACGATTATAAGCAGCTTGGGTTAATTATAATAATATTTTAATATTTTATTGGTAGTAAATACAAAACGTAGCTTTTATTGTTATTTTCATTAACTTATGAGTTAGTTAACTTGACTATAGGGGTTTTTATGTTAAAATCTGGAATAGCCCAGCGAAAGATAAACACTCTGTGTTTTTTTCGGCGACACAAAATTAACACAAAATATTTAGACCCCAATTAGTAGAAGCATTTTCATTTCAGTTCATAGGAAATCGTTGCTGTTGTTTCATTGCTTGGGGCAGAGACAACCCAAAAGCGTTGTGTATGTAGTATGAGTACTTAATTAATTAAACTTTCCACTGCATCCTAATGAATGAGCAAAAATATGAATGAGTAATGAAGCCAATTATGACAGTAAATGCGAAAAAATTTAATACAAATAAACAACATACAGTAGGTATGGTGCCCTGTAATGTATAATATTATTAAATTCAGCTCGTAATTGCTAAAAAAGAACTTTCTCCCTTAAAAATAACGTGCGTAGTTTTTTTAAATATTTTAAATAACATTTTTAAAAATTAATTAATAAAAATAAATATCAACTACTTAATTAAATAAACAATCAAAAAAATTATTATTTAAATTATTAAACAAATAATTAATAAATTACTTTTACTGTTAATGCTTCTATTCCTATTCCTGTTCGATTGACTTTAAACTGATGTCATGCAACAGATTTTTAGATTGTTTTATAGATAATTTTTGTTGAATTAATATTAATTTGCCAAGATAATGCCATATTATGATCGTTTTCAATCTTGGCATTTGAAGATCTATATATTTTTTGGAACGTCTTAAATCTATTGCTAGGTTTGTTGCATTGTAGTGAAAGTCGAGTGTCGTTTACAACAACAACAACACGTAGAGAACGTGGCCAAAGGCGTAGTTGCCTAAGCCTAGAAGTCCAAGTTGCGGTTGTTGTCTGACGCTGGCTATAAGTGCTAAAGAGCTCTGTATGTGTGTGTTGGCCAGAGTGTTGGCCCTGGTTTGGTTGCCGCTGCTTGGCAGCGTCTGAGGTTAGAGGCTGCTTTGCGGCATTTTGCTAAGATTTGTTGAAAATTTATGCGCTACCTTAGTGAATTTATGAGTTGCAGTCGAGTGAATTATTTTATCATACGCATGCAGCAACAAGCATACATAAACACATACATACATTTACATACACTCACATGCACTCACATACACTCGTTCACTTACACACAACATGTATTTGAAGCTGTGTTTCTTTTGTATATTCTGGTATATTTTGCGAAGCATGCCACAAACAAGTTGCAGCTAGTTGTTGTGCCACCTCTACTGCTTCCCTCTTCCCTCTTTCCACTACCCGCCCTCTGCCACTGCATTGCACTCAGTTTAAGCCTCTAATTTCACATGCAAAAGTCTACACTAAGCTGGCATTTTAATCTTGGCCAAGTGGCATGTCGCCCCCTCCCTTCAACAGCCACAAGTCTGTGCCTTGCACCAGAAAACTGCGGGAGGGGGGTGGGGTGTGTGTAAGTAATTAAGCACTTGCACTGCCGAATTGCCTACGCACTAAATAATAGCAGGCAACAGGCAACACCCGAGCAGCAACACTTGGTAAATGCAGGACGGACGCCAAAAAGCAAAAGATTTTAGCCAGTTCAGGGATTTACGTTGTTTGCTGTTGCACTAAGTCGCACTCACAAACGCACACTCACACACTCGAACACTCACACACTCACACACTCACACACTCGCATTCAAGTCTTGGCCAAACAGATGCAGCTGCAACTCCAACAGCTTGAACAGCATTTGCCTTTGTTCGGAACACTAATGCGTAGCTGTTGTTTGCGGCTTGCAACGGATAACAGCAAGTAGCAGGTGGCAAGTCCAGCCAACTCATACTCTTAGCCACTGTTTGTGCAATCGTCGTGTTTGGCCAGGCACAAGCTTTCATTTCCGGACATGCCTCATTTTAAGCTAATCGATTCTCACATCTCATGCATTTACACCTCCGTTCGCATATTAGATTATATAACATATCAAATGCTGCTGCAGAATAGCATAACAGAGACAGAGAGAGGAAGAGAAACAGAGAACAACAATAACAAAATGATAATACATAATTGACTATTAAATTTTCTACAATAAAAACTAAATATGCAATTCATTCAATTCACTCTTTCATAAAAATATGAAAAGCTTCTTTATGGTGACAAAATTTCCTCTCAACTTCCATTTCATTTTCATCAAACGTTGCACCATAGTTAATATACTCTGCTGAACCTGCTATTAATTCTGTCAGCAGTGCAGAAATCATTTAATATGGTATAGTTCAACAGATTCGGAGTGTAATGGCGAGCGAAGTAAACAATTTCGAAATGCTTTACAAAAAAATATTTTAATAAAAATCTATTTACTGCCGTTGCTAGGTAATGTAATTTAATTAAAAACTTTTTTAACATCTACCAAACTGAAAGGGAGTCAAAATCCAAGGGCTCAGACAAGATGAAGCGCGTGTTATTTATTAGCAGCGAATCTGTTTTGACGTCAATGAATTCCACTGGAAAATAATACCAAATACGAACAGAATCTATTTCGCTTTGCAATAAATAAAAACAAACAATTCTTAATTCATTTGCTAATTTTCACATAATTTAAATGTACAATAAAATATACATATCAGGTGAGCAACTAAGTTACCGCTGTTTGTCAATAGTAGTCTACAGCAGTTAGTGATGAATGATTTTGGTATATCCAGAACGTGAAAACCTAGAACCTAGACATTTAAAAAAGAAACTGCGCTTCGACATTTGTTTTTTCGTTTGTGTGACATATATTTTTCGTTGTGTGAATATGTCCGATAATTGACCAAATGATCGTCATTTACGTGAAGTTTTGGTTTTCTTTTTGCAATCAAATAAATCGGTGACTGAAGCACATCGGGAACTCCAAAAAATTTACAGAGGCGCTGCCCCAAACATCATGCCATGATTGGTTTCGTAGCCTCAAAGATGGCGACTTTAATATTAACGAAGGAACGCCATAACCTTCAAAGACCGTGAATTGGAGACGTTGCTCGATGAGGATCTGTGTCAAACTCAAGAAGAGCTTGCTTCACCATCGAAAGTCACCCGCCAAGCCATTTTAAAGCGATTACATGCGTTGGGAATGATTTAAAAAAAATGATTCGAAAAAACAGCGGGAACTTAGTTGCACACCTACTAATGTATGGAAAAATAAAAGTATTGAATCTTTAAACGACTTGAGCTCACAAGCTGAAAACAATTTGGAAATTGTGTCAAATTTTCTGATTTTTACACTTGTTAAGATGAATGAGTTTTTATGCGAGCAAGGCCAATCAACAACAACTAAAGCAACAACAACAACAAAAAGCAACACTAAAATATATACAGCAGAAAGTGGAAAATGCGATGGAACAGAGAGTTTACAATGTACGCTGTGCTCTGATGGTTGTGGCATAACAATAACAACAACAACAACAACAACAACAATGAAAAACAACTACAATAACAACAAGTACAACTACAGTTATACGCTACAGATGAGGCAGCGAAAAAATTACCATTAAAAAGAAGGAGCGAACCAAAAAAAAAAAAAAAAAAAAAGAAAATCGAAAAACGAGAAACAAAAACAAAAAATGCCAAAAATTGTTGCCGTTGCATTTTGCACGCATCATTGATGCTCAATGGAGTGTGCACACACTGATACAAAATGGCGGCTGGCCATAAACATACATACATACAAACACATGCATACACGTGTGTGTGATTGTGTGTGTTAACATGTACTCATACTCGCACTCACACTCACACTCACAGTCATACTCGCACTCAAACTCACACTAGCACTCGCACTTGTAGTAGTTGCTTCTTCATTGGCTTTGACTGTGCTGCTGCTGATGCCTTGGGGCATCTCTCTCGCTTTCTCTCTCTCTCTCTCCCCCCCCCCCCTTCTCTCTCTCTCTCTCTCTCTCTCTTTGGAGAAATGTTTTGTTTGGCAATTGTTTGGCCACTTGCAAAAGTAAATCAAAAGGTTGCTCTAATAAACGGAAGCGCTACGAAAATGCGCACATGCAACTTTTGGCAGTAGAGTGAAATCGAGAAATGCAACTTTTATGCAGCTGCAAAAAGGCAAAGCAAAACAAAATAGAAAAAATGGAAGAAACAAATGCAGAAGAAGAAATACGAAACTCACATAAATTTTGTAATGTAGTGTGCGCCATGTGCGCTTAAAGTCCAACTAAGAGCTCTTTAAGCAGGCACTGAGCACTGCGGCTTCGGCTCGGTTATTGACTAACTCGATGTCGACTCAACCAGGAAATGGCAGCCAGAAGTAGCAGGAGAAGCAGCAACATCAGCAGTGGCAGTGGCAGTGGCAACCATTGGCAATCCCTTAAGATTCTAATTTATATCAGTAGCAAACTTATTTCCTATTTCCGCGCCGCTGTGAAAATGTCGTACGTGATTCAATTATAAAATGCGGTCTCTCAAATCGTTGCAAAATTTATGTATTTCATTTTATTTGCAGCGTCCCCGCCTGAGTTGCCTTCTGTCGCCTTGTGTCTTAGGGCTGCTGCCACACATGTGTCCCATTGGTTGGGTCTGCCATACGTACGGACGTAGTACGTACCCCTGCTTTTAATGGACTGCCTCGTAAAATGGCACAAAAAATGTCACGAAATTTATGCGCACACCATAAGCAGAGCAGGGCACAAAATTCTAAAACAAAGCATTCTACCAAAAAGTACAACTCGAACAAAGAGAGAGAGAGAGAGAGAGAGAGAAAATCCCAAATGCGAATCGAAATCAAACACTAGAAGAAGGGGAGGTCGGTCGGTCGGTCAGCAAATTCAGCAAATTTACCAAATTCATAATTCACAGTTCACAATTTGCAAATCAACAATTCAATTGCACTCATTGAGTGTAGCATTCGAAGTAGTAGCTCTATTTGTAGTTGTTGTTTTGTCCCTTGCTTTGAGCCAGCTCAAGCGGAGGTCGCGCTTATTTCATGGATATGAAATTAATTATACACTCACTCGTCGTCTGTGCGAATGAGTGTGCCTTACACACACCATGTTCAAGTATTCGTTCGGGCCCTTGATAATGAAACCTGTTTGCGGTTTCCAACTGTTACAGGCACCGACTGTTCGCTAATTGAACTGTTGCGGCAACGTTAGCTGCAGCAAAGCGCGGTGCTGATCCCAGGGTCGATAGGTCAATGGTTGGGTGGTGTCTGATGGATGTTGGGTGGCAGATGGTGCGCTTTGGACTAAGTCCTATGCAGTTTGTCTTTGTGGTCGCGTCTCTCAATTTGCACAGTTAATTGCTGATTGACCTCAGTAGATGCTCTTAATGTTACCGATAATGGGATTTGGTCAAACAGTTTGCCTACTTCAAATTCTGTCTCAGCACGATTTCGAATAGCATCGTTGAACCCCAAAACAAAATTTAAGAATATAGAGAGAAGAACAATCTCAATTTTACATACATAAAAGAATATTTCAGCGAAAAATAAATGTTAATGAATGAAAGTTAGAGTTGAATTTTTACTTCTGAAACGAAAATATTCAAGCATTGAATGAAAGTTAATATTCGATATGAAAGAGAGTTTGTTGATTTGTACTGTAGATACAGTCTGCACCCACAAGCTACCACACAGACTTGGTTTGGGGTCTGTTTCCTTTACATTTACACATTTACATTTACATTTACTTTTACACAAATTATGATACCCTTTTAATGGCTGTATGCATGGCATAAAAAACGGAAACGACGTGAAAGCACAAGAAAAATGAATTTTTATAAAAATATGCATGTTGTTTGGGCAGAAGAAGCAAAAGAAGATGAAGAAGACGACGTCGAAATGACAGACAACTCGGTAGAGCGATGCTCTACACATTTCTGAGTGGAGTTTCCTTTCCTTCTTTTTTCTTTTTTTGGATTACTTCCTTAATATTTGCCTGTCCTGCCATCACTCAACTCAGCGCAAAAGTCATAAATCGCAATGCGTGGATTATGCAATTTTCATGTTTGCATTTGCAAGGGCCGCAGACACACAAACACACAAAAAAGGCTGACAACAATGCGTTACATTTAGCGTCAAAGACAGCAACAGTTGCAACATCAGCAACATCAGCCACAATAACAGCAGCAACAACAGCGTACAAATGTTAAATGTATTCAGGAACAGGAAGCGTCAGTATATAGCAAACCTAAGTAGCTAGGATATGCAGCACTTGCAACAGAAGCAGCAACAGCAACAGTAACAACAGTAGCAGCAGCAACAGCAGAAACAGCAGCAGCAACACCGGAAACCATCAAACAATAAAGTGTGAGAAGGCAGCTGTACGACAATTCCAAATACTTTACACATGGATATACATATACATTTTTATATGAGTACATGTGTGGAGGTTCTATTCTGTAGAAGGAGCAAAAAAAAAAAATGACAGAGAACTAGAGATATGTCAGTTGGTAAAAGTCATACGTTTGCATAAGAAAATTGTTTACACGTGCAATGAAAATAATATGAGACTCTCAAAGGTGGCACAAAATGAAATAGAAATAAATGCTTCTGGGATTGAGAGCGTTGCGTTTATACCTTAGCAGTTAGAGTATATTCTAACTTGATTATATTCTAAATACTTTAAAATATCTTCTTATTTGAATATGTTCTAACTACTTCATTTCAGTGAAAGCAGTGAAATTTTTCAACATTCATTCTCTGGTAGAAGGTGTATCATCTCTTCTATACTTATTCAACTTTGGTTGTCTCCAAAATTGTATAATACTTTAATTAAATGTCCCTTATATATGTCCAGTTATGCTTGCAACATATAGGCTAATAAGCATGAGCACAGTCAACGAATACACCCATACATATATACACATTTACTGCTATATTCACTCATTTGGCTGAAATGTAACGAAACCGAGCAACATGAATCCAGCGCAAATGAACCGCTGAAAAATGCACAGTCAAAGGAAAGCTGCTGCCAGATTGGTGGTTGGCGGGTGGTGGGTGTCGAGTGGCAGGGAAGGGGACTGGGAGCGGGGACGCATATAAAGCTAGCTCTCTCTGTGAATATGAGCATGTTCCCAGCTCGAGAGTTTTGATCTGGTTTAAGCTAAAGGAAAATCAAATTTCGCTATATGCTAACGCAACAGCAACAACAGAAACAACAACAACAACAACAGCAGCAGCAGCAACAACAACAGAAGCAGCAACAGTGACGACAGCAACAGAAACAAGAGCAACAAGAGCAATACTGTAGCGACTGACAACCAACCAACTGCCATGTGTGAAAATTTTTAATACATCAACTCAAAGGCGAACCACAATGTAACCCAACTCAGCTCTGGCGCCCCACCTCGACCTCAAGCCCATTCACTGGCCTTAACTGTGCAACAGAGAGAGATAGAGAGAGCGAAAGACTGAAAGACCGAAAGAGAGAGAGAGAGATAGAGAGAGAGGGAGAGGGAAAGGGAAAGAGAAAGAGAGAGACAGAGCCCACATCAGAGCACGGCCCCCAAATGAAATGCATAAATAAACCTTGCACAGGGATCTAGCATAAGCACAGGACACGTATCCTGTCTGTCTCGCTGTCTCTGAACGGCTCTATGGCTAGATGGCTAGATGGCCTGATATGGCTGCCCGCTCCCTGCTCTTCCCCCACCATCAGCCTGCATTCAAAAGCTCAAAAATTCCGTGCACCCGCAACATAATCATGTTCGCGAATGGTTTTAAATGCAACAGAACAAACATATGCATAAATATATATATGCATATAAGCCCATACAGACAGACATACAGTCAAACAGACAGACAAACATACAGACAACCAGAGAGACAGACAGACGAAACTTGAAAACAGCAGCAAACACACACAGCAACAATTTAAATATAAATAATTTGTTTACTCATGCTCATGCTCATTGTTCATACTCATTTTGTTGTAGTTGCTTGTGCTGGTTGTTGTTGTTGCTGTTGTTGGTTGTTGTTGTTGCTGCTGCTGCTGCTGCTGCCTCATACATAATAAAGTGTCTGGGCAATCATTTGATGCCCAGACTGACCGTGCCTGTGTCAGTGAGTCGCGTTTCTACTGCCCCCTCATTGTTGGAACACTTCAAACTGACCAGCCAATGGGCAGCAGGTCATGACTTGTTTCTGTTTCTGTAGCTGTTGCTGTTGGTGTTGCTGTTGCTGTTGCTGTTGCCACAGAACCAACTAAATAATTTAGTTATACTGAGCCCACATGCCGCTGCAGTATGTGGCTGACCAGTCAGTCACTGCGTTTTTATGTTAAATGCGATGTTAATAAGCCGACAGAGGTCCTGCGCGAAGGCAACACCAACAACAACAACAGCAGCAACACCACCAACAACAGCAACATCAACATGCAACATGCAGCAGGCATGCCACAAATATTATTTAATTTTGCGAAATGTGTGGGATAAAAAAACCATGCGAAATTTTTGGTAAGCTAAACAACATTTTTGAAGAGCCCTTGAAAAAATGCAGAGAATGAAGTTCATTTTGAAAGCCACAAATTATTGCAATAAAATATTTAATAATCCCCTATAATGTAATATATATTTCATATTATTATATATATATTATATATTATATATTATGTGCAAACTTATTCTAGATCTTAGAGAGTTTTAGTTTGAAGACATTGTATGGGGGGGGGTTTGTATTGAGTATTGTGTTGTCAAGCATTTGGATCGCTTGATTTCAAATATGCGTCTCATCTTGAATGCAATTTAATCAATTTGAAGTTTAGGCAAATGTCAAACCATTTTTGTTTATTATTAATTTGCATTTTGATTGGATTTTGACAATGTCAACGACTGACGCGCTGACATCTGTCGACATATGAAATGAGAAAATTACATTGCCACTTGTTTGCAAATGCGAATACTTTAGCATTCACATTCAAATTCCTATTCAGAGTCACATTTTCAGTCACATTCACATTCACATTCACATAGTGTGCCTCAAGTCAATTTGCTTAATATTAACATTTTCGCATGAATTTTTTAATAGGCAGTCAAACTGACAGTCTAACAAAAGCTACAACAACATCAACAAAATAATATCCTTAATTGTCTGACAATAATTGATTAATATGGTGTGGGTGCCATAGAATTTCTTATCACTGCTTCACGCTGTTGACAGCCCAAAAAAGGAGCAAAATACACAAAATAGAAAACAGCAAAACGACAAAACGACAAAACAAGAAAACGAGAAAACGGTAAAAGAGCAAACTTTTACCATTTTACCAATTTACCATTTGCTTAACTGAAATGCGCATCTAATTAACAGGGCCAGCAAAAGCGGTTTCCTGGTAAGACCAAAATACCCCAAGGCTTTTCAATTTTCGCTGTTCACTTTTCACTTTTCGCTTTTCGCTGTTTAGAGTTCGCTTTGTGTCTTACGCCTGACGTCTAGCACTAGAACTAATTTAATTTGATTGAGTATGCTTCGATAGCATTTCAATTAATTTGGAGGCGATGGCCTTGTTCCATAGTTTTGCCTGTACCCCACACCCAATGAAGTCAAGGTGCAACTATCACCCGAACCCATAGCAGATGTCATATATAAACTCCATACTATATATGGTATACATGCACATTATATGTATGAACATGGATATACGTAAATGAATTTCGTTTTGTCAAGAGATGCTACGAGATGTGTACCATCATTAGAGTCTGTATTCCAACAATCACACAGGGTATTTACATATAGTAGTAGTAGTGTATGTGTGAACGCGCACTCGACTGTTACCCGCTCAATAGGCATTTGGACCATGAGAAAGTGGGCCGGGATGTGCATAAGAAGGGTCGAGTGCAGGAAACTGTGCCTCGTCTCATTGCATTTGGTGTGCCAACTAAATCACCAGAAATCAGTTATAAATCCGTTGGACGCTGTACACAGCAGGACATTAAACATACAAATTCGTATACGTAATTCCCTTTGCCGTGGCTCTGCTGCTGCTGATGCCATTACGTACATCCATGACTACATACATATGTATATACGTATGTTTATGTGTGTGTGTGCGTGTGTTAGCCTTTCAATTATTCAAATAAAACAGCATTTTGGCAGAAATGGCAGCCAACATCAGTTGCTCTCACTGGAAGCTGGGGTTCCAGGGTGCCTGTCTGTCCGCTAGTCGTTGAGTCCTAGCATCGCATGGCATCGGTCATCCTGACTATTCACAACGGCAGGCAACGCTCATTTAGATCGTCAACCGACAAGCGATGGTGATGGTCGGCTGCCTGGTCGACGTTCCCCTAGTCATCTGGTCGGTCATGGCTGCCTGGTCTGACTTGGGCTGGCATGGTCTAGCCCGGTCGGGCCGGCCATTAGTATACGCTTTGGGGCTTACCATGGGCAGACTTTAATCTATTGCCTACAAAATGGGCACACAATGAGCATAGACACTGACACTCCCACTACCTCTCACCCTCACTCTCTCATTCTCTTTCTCTCTCTACCTCTCTCACTATCTCACTCTCTCACTACCTCTCTCCCTCTCTCGAACTGTTTGTATCGTACATGAAAACATCAAATAACATTCGTCTGGTTTTAATTATTATTTGAAATCACGATGACGATATCTGCCTTTGGTTTGAGTTGTAACATTCCTAGTGTGTGTGTGCGAGTGTGTGTGCGAGTGTATGTGTGTGTGGGTGTATGTGTGTGTGCATTCACTGCTTGCTCTGCTGCAATCTAATCAAATATTAGCTGCCAGGCTACAATAACAAGCACAATCAACCCTTCTACATACCGGACATCAGTCAAGTGTATATGTGTGAGTGTGTGTGACTATGTGTGAGTGTGTGTGGTTGTGTGTGAGTGTTTGTGAGTGTATGTATGTGCATACAGTACAGTACTACAGTGTGCAGCGAGAGTTAGAGCATAAATTTAATTGTTTGCATTGCCATAGCAGAGGGTAAGCCGCAGTTATATCAAAACCAACAAGTTATAACTAAAATACCAGATGAATACATTCACTCAAGGTAGGTTGAACAATGAATGTTGCAATTAGTATAGTTCCAAATAAAGTGTTTACCATAAATATTATAAAATATTGCTTGCAATAATATAATGATATAAATATTACATGAAATTAATGCTTAAGAATCTTTTAGAAGAATAAAGTCTTTCAATAATTCAGGTAAATTCTATTATAAATATTAACAATATAATAATCGAAGATAATTTTTTTTAGCATAATTAAGCCATACTTTATACTCTGACTAAGGCATACGCTCAAGCAATTAGTCTACGGATTAAATACAAGTAAAGAGCCAATAAAACATCGTATGCGTTCTGCTGGCCTCAATAGGCCATAGAAGACAATTTGATTGATAGAACCGGCAGCTCTAGAACAGCCTGTTGGCCAACACTGTCAAGTGCCAATTAAACTAAAACGCGGCAACAGGCAGCAGCAGTAGCAACCGATTTACGACGACCATGTCAGGCCATGTATATAGGCTGATAAAAATGCCAGTTATTTTTACACGATTCTCTCGACAAGTTTTTGCTTTGTCTCCCTATATATATGTATTATTTTTTTATTTTTTTTTTTTTGCACTAATGACTTCAGCTGGCTGGCGGAGTAGCCGCAGTGCAGGCCGCGTTGACGTTGATAGGCCACAACAATTTTCATTGGACAGCCATTTACAATAAACGTCAGCGTCTGCCGGGCCCCAGCTAAAACTTGAGCAACCAACACGACATAAAAAAAAAAAAATAGAAAAAAAAGAATAGAAAAAATTTAAGAAAAAATCGTTGTGTAGTTTAGGTTAAGCGCAAAATCAAAGTGCCATTGACGCGGAGGCTTGATAAGCGCTAATGAATGGTTTTCTTGTGCGCTTCAATGGGCCGTGTCTATGGCTAGCCGCAACCATGGCAGCAGTCGCAGCAGGACTCTTGTCGCGGTTTGGGCAATTTAAGTGGCGGTTGATGTTGTCGTCCATGTCCATGTCCATGTCGATGTCGCTGTTGCTGTTGCTGTTGCTGTTGCTGTCGATGTCGACGTTGACGTCAACGTCGCTGACTGCGGTGGGCCTGACGCAAATGTTTGGTTTTCGCTGGCAATTAACGTGGCCAAAAAAAAAACACACACACACACAAATACATACACTACACTGGCAGCTGCATTTTTTTGTTGACCATTTTGGGGTCCTGTAATAAAGTGGCAAACGTATGCCTGCAATCAATAACCGAAGCGCGCGCCCGCCCCAAATAGTATGCTACTGTTTTTCTCTTACTCGCTTTTTTATGTATACAATCGGAAAACCACTACAACAACACCACCACCACCAACAACAACAACAACAACAACAACAGCAAGCCAAAAATTGAATGAAAGAGAGAGAATCGAAGAACAAGCCATACACAGGCAGCAGAGTGGTTAGAGTAGGGCTGCGAAGAGGCAAACGGATTGGTAGCTGCCAACAAGCGACTTAATACAGGCCAAGTTGATGAAGACACAAGACAGATGGATAACGGCAGGTAAGCCAGGCATACAAATAAGAAAATTTTGCCAGTGCCACACACACACACATACACACACAAGGTGAAGAATGCGATTGGAGAGAGTAGAGCCTAAAACTTTTGCGAACAACCACTCCAAATACCCCACACAATGGCCAGCCTCCTTTTGTGCTCGGCCCATTGCAATACAAATCGTTACCAATTTTCAACCGGACACGGGCAGGAAAACAGGAGCGAGAGAAAGAGAGAGAGAAAGAGGAGGAAACGAAGTATAAGCAACGGTCAACTATATGACCAAACATGCGGCGCACACCTTTCATTTATTGTTCGTTTTATAGACGTCTCTTACAGCCTTACCACCTCTATATGGGTAAACGTACACACGCCCCTCAATATCTTGCTGTGACGCTACATATATACATATGTATATATGTGTATATATGTGTGTGTGTGTGGCATCGTATATGTAATGTGGCCAACTTTCACATATCGTGCCACAGCAGCGGGTTCAGGTTTTTGTTGTTTGGCTGCTGCTGCTGGTGGTAGTGCTGGTGGTGCTACATCTCTGCATCGGCTTATGTTGTGCAGTGTGTCTGGCTGAGGTCTTTACGTTGGCTTGATTGGATTTGCCGATGCAAATGAAGAATCCAATTTTTAAAGTTTGTTTTTCGTTATCGTTACGTTTCTTGTTAGTCCTGCTGCCCTGCCGCACCCTCTCACACTTCCCCTTCCTTCACTCCTTTTTCCCCTTTTGCTCAGCAACTGTTTAGGGTTCTTTAGGAGGCTTCAAAATATGGTTTGTGTCTTGGACACTCTGCATTGTTGCCTCGTTTTTTCTCAATATATATTTTTTTTAGCTTGCGTTTGTTGCATATTTTTTAGTCACATCAACACACAGGCAACTGTCCAGCCATTGACACAAAGCATCAGCATGACCAGCACCGGCACCAGCAGCAACCAACAACAACAACAACAACATCTACAAAAAAATTACAGACAATTCAAACTAAAAGGAAGCACAAATTTTCTGCTGCACAAACAAGAAACAAAAAATTGTGGAAATTTTTATTTTTTATTTTTATTTTCGTACACCGTTTACCTGTTTTCTCTGTTGGCTCTGTGTCTCACCACCAAATCGAATTTTCACTTTTAAACAATTGATGTTGCCACATGTACATCTGCTTGCCATAGCTTTTCTCTTTTTTTTTGGGGGTTGTATTTCCCCACCATTGTTCCATTTGTATTTCATGCCTTTCAATTTGTTATTTATTCTTTAGACATTTTTTTTGCAGCCATGTTTGGTCAGCTTGATTCTCACCCAACTCAATTGTTCAATGTTATTTTCTAACCTTGATCAGTAATTGCTGCGGCATCTCTGTCATTTGCAGATTGAGATTACTCTTCGATTTTATTGTAGGATTAATACAATTTCAGGAATAGTAAGAAAAACATAATATATACCTTCTGTAAAAAGTGCAGGGACTGGATTTTATTTCGATATTCATGGTCTAGTGCATCATAAGTTCGTGGCACAGGGAGAGACGGTAAATAAGGAGTTCTACTTGGCAGTACTTCGGCGATTGCGTCAAAGAATTCGGAAAGAACTACCGGAACTGTGGGCAAAGAACCCGTGGATTTTTCACGCCGACAACGCGCTGTCGCATCGAACTGCCATTGTGAACGAATACAAGATCAAAAACTCCCTAAATACCATCGAACCAACTCCGTATTCGCCAGATTTAGAACCGTACGACTTTTGTTTCAGCAACTCAAATTGCCCCTCCACGGAACCCGTTTTAGCACCATTGACATCAAGCAAAACTCGGCACGGGAATTAAAGGCAATCCTGGAAAACGCCTATAAGAATGGTTCGAAGACTGGCAGAATCGCTGGCATATGTAAATTCCCTCTAATGAGGGCTACTTTGAAGCCAAAAAAAAAAAATAAGGATGATTGGAAATGGAAAATGTGTGTAAAATTAACACAGTCACGGTACTTTTTATGTATTATATAAATATTAATTATTAGGATTCAATATCAGTAAAATGCATTTTCTTTCCACATCTCAAGTAAAACTCAAGAGCCGTAAGATGTAATAGGTTAAACAATCTTGTACTAACTAAACTTTAGTTCACTCAATTAACAAAACAAATATTGATAAACGATTACAATAATATTTGGTTTTGAGAATTGGTTCAAGGCATTCTGCAGCACATGGAGAGCAATAAATTTTCTATACAATGAAATGCAAACAATGGTATTCACTGCTTACTTATCCTTTAGGTTAATTAACGAAATAAAATAAGGTTTTACACTATGCAACAAGGTAGTGTTAAACAATAGAATTGAATAGCCTGAAACCTGATAGCTTCGCCTCATCGCTGGCAATAAAGGCACTTTATTAAATAATTGAACACCAAGTGCTGGCAATTTATCATTAATGATTGCCAGAAAGCAAAAGTAGAAATAAAGACAACACCAGAAAATAAACCCACAATATATAACGAAACTAAGCAAACTTGATGGGAATGCAGCTACCCTGTACTAACTAAATACCTCAATTAACTAAGCTCAATTTGTCTACCCGTTCGAGTGTCAACTTTTACTGTCATTAGTTTATCTAGTACAGGGTATCGATAAGGTGCGATATCAGTTTGCATTTACTTAGCTTGCCAGAGCCCTACAGCAAATTACTTATAAATTTGTGTGTCATGCGAGCCAGTGACAGCAGCTACAATTACCGCAGGAGCAGAATAATTTGAGTAGCCTGGCAATGAATAAACAAGCAGCAGCAGCAGCAGCAGCAGCTCACATAAATAAATCAGCTTTGGACATGTGTTAATTATCCGAAAGACGCCCTAAGATATGGCGCAAAACATTAACATATTTTAAGTAAGCAATAAAATAACGCATGTCCGGCAGATACTCACTCACATTGGCTACTCTTCCAATCCCTAATCTGGGGTATATACATCAGGCAGTTGCCACTTTTCGACACTACTCATAATTTAAGCAAATAATATCGTATTACAGAACATTGTAAAATATATTCTATATTATTTTTATATTTATTTTATGTTTCTTTAGTTTGCATTCTCAATAAATTCTTTCGGAGTTTAAGAAAAACATCAGAAATTAATCTGCTTAGTTGCGTGTTAGGCCATACTGAAAGTTAACTATGGCATCATGCCATAAATCCGACCGTGAAGAGAGCATTAAACATTCTTCAAAAAACCTCGAATATCAAGTTTTATTGACCCACAAATAACGTGCAGATAATTACAAAAACAATGCCAATCGTTGGCGGCAAGTTAGTGGCCAAAACAAATGGGGGGAAGAAAAAACGAAACTCCGTGTCTCGGTCATGCCATAGAGTGTGGAATGATGAAAAGGAGAGCTCTGTTCAGAAGAATAACATGGCAAAGTGGAAAAACTACTTACAAGTATGTTAACATGCGCAATTGTTAGACCCATTGCCTTTGCCTTTGCTTTGCCTGTGCCTTGTAGCCCTTGGGGCGAGTTGCCAAAGCAGAGAGAGAGAGAGAGAGAGACAGACACAAGGCAAGGCAAAGGAAATCCAGCCAAGCCAAGCAACAACAATGGCCATAGTATTTTCTTTTCTTGCGTGCTTTTCCCACTGCTCTGAAATTCGCATCCCAGATGCTTGAGTTTATTTGTTGTGGTCATGGCAAAAACTAATCCAAAGATAAAATACAATAAAATAAAAGGCCAAGCGGTGAGTAATGTCTGTTATTCTTGTTGTTTCTGTTGTTTTTTTGGTTGTTGTTCTTGTTGTTTGTTGCTACTGATGTTGTGGCCAGTGTTGCATTTGTGGGCAGAACGCTTAGACAATACCTTTAAGCATTTCATGTACTTCTGTAGGTTTTGTTATTGTTTTTCTTGCTGCTGCTGTTGTTGCTGTTGTTGCTAATGTTTCTGTTGTTGCCCTGTGCATAATTTATACAGCGAGCTTCACATGTTTTTAGCTAAATTATTTCCCTGGCCTCGGTACGTGCTGCGCTGCCTTGGTCGAACCTTCAATGGCTTTGCCACTACCACTGCCACTGCCACTGCCACTGCCACACAGGCTCCAGGTCAACAATTTGGCCATAAATTTTGGCGCCTGGCCCTGCGACACGCTCTATGACATTATTGAACCCGAAAGGGGATATGCTTACGCCAAAATAGCAGCAACAGCCACTACACAAGCTACACAAAAGGCACAAAAGCCAACTAGTTGACCTTGAAAATGTGTGTTATATGCTTGATGGGATGGACTATAAACTCTCTCTGTGTGAGTGTGTGTGTGTGGCTGAATGTGTGAGTGTGTGTTTGAATTGCGGTCTGTGGGCTTCATGAAAAGGTCGAGCTAATAAAAATATAGCCAATTTAAATCTATTAGCATATCTATTTTAAAATTTTCCTAGTCTAGGATTTATTTAGTTTTTCTTTGTTCTTCTGTTATGTTCTGTGTACCAATGAAATATGATATATTGAATATAAACATATTATTTATTATGAGATATGATGAAAATGCGAAAATTCTAAATTGCTTTTTAATTTGATCAGCTTATTAAGAATTTCAAGACATTATTCTTAACATGCAATATTTAGAATAGATTTCAAAGTTAAAGTTTCTTTTTTGAAACATTTTTTATAACTTGCTCTTATATATTTGTAAAGGAAATATCCAAAAAGTTAGAGCCAATTAAATATAGAACTAGTTATAGCCAAGTTAAGCAGTTATAGTGAATAAACCGAATCGAAGGAAATGTATAAAAATAACTTTGCATTTTCTGTGCACTTCTTTACAAAAAAAAATACTGAAAAATATGCATGGCAAACTTTAATAAAAGTCTGCATTATATAGGACCAAGACAAGCCCCAAAGTTTGAATACAACAACAGTAACTCAAAACAAAACAAAGCCTCACCACACAGCCTTGGCCCGTAAAGGGGAAGAGAGCGGTACACAGAATCTTTAAACTAACCTTAGGTAAAGTAAGTTCAGAAGCGAACAGGATGAAAAAAAACGAAGAAAAAATATGAATGTCTTCAGTTAGGTCATTTTATTAGACAAGTGAGCGCATATGGCTGAACTTTTCATTGGCCCCAGCGTGTTTAAAGCCAACTGATGTCTTGCCTTAGCCATGTTTTCCAGTTTTGCTGTTTTTCTTTTTTTTTTGATTCTTTCGGTTGTTGCGGTTGCAATTGCTTTGCTTTTAGCATTTTTGAAGTAACCACATGGGGCTAGGACCAAAGCGACAACAGTTCATCCGTAATGGCAGAAAACGCCGAAAAACAAGCAACATGGGACAACATTTACTTGTAGTACTATAACACTAGGCGATTCCGTCGCACAGACGGAGAGAAGAAGCGTTGAGGTATTACCAAAACTCTAAACAGGCGCAAAAGTTTTGCCAAAAAGGAAATTTTCTTAATTTGATTTCTTCAACGACCCTGGAGTGCAATGTGGTGCCCAAAATGTGCGTGTATATTTTATAAATATATATAAAATACTTGTACAAAATCGGCCGGCCTCCCAAAAAGACAACAGAGATAACATGCAATAGAACGTGGTGGAATACCAAGCAAAAAACAGAAGAAAAGGTTTGGGTGCAAAGTTTTTAATAAAGTTTTTATACCTTGCCAAGAGAATAGAGCAAATGGGCATAAAAGGTGTAAACGAAAATAATTGAGCCAATTTATTATAAAGGGAATAGAGCTATGGACTTAAATATTGAATGAGCATAGGCAAGAGTTCGGTTTGCTTACATTTGCAATAGGCAAAATCAGATAGAGAAAGGGTATACATCTCTTAAGTACATCAGATGAATATACGCTTATCGAACTTTCTAAAATAAATTGTTTAACCCTTTCTTATAAAGTAAAAGCAATCCCGCAACTGTCGATTTTATTTGGCTGTTAGCCACACACTTTAAAGTGAAAGTAAAGTATGGATCCTTCAATTGTCATGCCATGGTCCTAGTGCAAACTACATTATTTCAACTACTTTTTTTTCAAATTGACATTGTTGCTGGTTGTGGCAAGGAAATAGGAAACCATAAGACAATACCCATGTCGGCGTCGCTGCAGTATTTCGTTTTAAAACAATTTGTAAAAGTCTCACACACTCGTCGTAATCGAAGTTTGTTTGGCAGCCAAGCAAATTTGCCGTCATCCATGCTGCTGCTGCTCCTCCTGCTCCTGCTGCTGCTGTTGCTCCTGCTGCTACTCTTCCTGATGCTCCTCCTGCTCCTGTCGCTGCTGCAGCTCCTGCTGCTGAGGCAGCAAGTGCGTGTCAGTATCAGGGCCTCTTGGCCTCTAGTTGTTACCAATGTGACTGCTCAAGGTGCGTGCAAGACACTTGTAGTTCTACTACAACTTCTTTTTCGTCGTTTTTTTTTCTACATATATATTTATTTGCATGTATTTATTTTTTTATGAATTGACAGGCAATGCTATTTGTCAGCAGTCAATGTGCTTGTTACATTAAATTGCCAGGCGGCTGATTGTTGCTGCTGCTTCTGCTGCTGTTGCTGTTGCTGTTGCTACTGCTGCTGCTGCTGCTGTTGCATGAGACAAGTAACAAGTATTGCTATAGCTATTGCTCTGCATTTTATATGCAATTGCTGTATGTGTATTTTATAGACTGACTGACGCACTGACTGACAGCTTTTGCAGTAGCAGCAGCAGAGCAGAAGAGCAGCTGAACAGCAGAGCTGTGCCAGCAAATTGTTTTGTATTGTGCAGCCGACAGGCGACAGCTCGATTTGCATCGTCTCTTACTCTTTATATGGTATGTCCATACACGTATATGTGTATATGTGTATATAGATCTCTCTGGGTTTGAAATAGGTTACGCACATGGCATGTTGCACTAGAGCTGGAGCGTGCCAATTGGTATCCGCATTCGCATTCGCATTCGCGTACATATCCGCTTATTGAGCACTTGAATTTTATGAAAAATTTACATCAAAATTGAGCATTTGTACACTTTCTAGCAATGCAATGCCCAATCAAAAAAACTTGCAATCCCATGATTGACTGCCTGCCAATGGATCCAATTGCAGTTTTGTCAACGATACAATATTACAGTTATGACCATCAGATTGCATTTACGGAAAAATGTATATTCAATGAGAGGAAATATGTTTCTCGAAAAAAAAAAAGTTAAGCTGCAACTTTTTATAGTAATTTTTATATTTTTTTTTGTTTTGTAAATCAAATCCTAGTCACAATAATACAAACGGAAAGCCAAACTGGTAACCTTTGCTGGTCCTTTGGTACTTTGGTCCTTTGGCTTGCGTTATCTTAGGATTTCATTTCATTTGCACCTTATCCTGATTTGCATGTGAATTTTTCCACCCCAAGCTGTGGAAATGAGATGCCATTTGGTACGTGCCCAACGCAGAACAACTTAAAAACTTTCACAATGAAAACTAGTTTCAGTTCGTCTTCGGTTTTTTTTTTTCTCTTGCTTGTTAAACCCAAAACTAACATAGTCAAATGCAAAAAAAAAATCTTCCAAAAAATAAATAGTAGTAGTGTAGCAATTTGAAAAGCTATAGAACTATTTAGAAATAAATCCATTCGATCGAAAGGCTAAAAGTTCTTGTAGCAATCCCATGGCTTGACTTGGTTTTTTAAACATTAACATGAACTGAAAGTTCGACTTGAAACGCGACTAATATACAATTTGCATTAAATATTCAACACATTGCGCTGACGTCAATCTGCTTGCGGAAATGCCACGCCCCTGTGCTTCAGCAAGTGCCGCAACAGAGAAAATACTAAAAGCCAGAGCGTTGTTGTTAATGATGTTGCCATTTTTGCCATTGCGATTTCCATTGCTTGTCGTTCGTTGTGCTGCGAATTTTATAAATAAGTGCATGTCAACATAAATTATAAATACTCCCAGTTGATTAATAATACACAAGAAAAATGTCACAAAGAAAAATATTCTGGTATGCTAGCAGTGCGCCCAACGTGTGCCACTCACACAACTAGCACGCACTTGCCATCGTCATTATCATCATCGTCATCATCATTATCATCATCATCAACACAATCATCATCATCATCAACATCATGTGATGGCAAAAGGGGCTAAAGGGCTTCCAAATACTGCAAATGGCACTAACTATCAAGATGCTTATACAATTGCAGTCAAATCAGAACGAAGCGCAAATACTCTTCTGTCATATAGAAAAGTTAACAGAAATTGTGACTTAAAATAAATCTTTCAATATGACAACATATTAAATATCAATAGATTCAAATATATCAATTATCTAAGTCAATTCTTGTTTATTATAAACCCTAGCAAATTCTAGAGATAATTTTGTCATCGTAGTAATGCAAATATAAATAGTTTATATCAATTTATTCAATATTCTAAAAGACAAATTTAAGAAATGATTTTGTCCGAATGTAAATTATACATTTCTTATCAAGTTAATCGAAATTTCTCATTCCATATCATTAATAACATTCATATACGAGAGCGATTCAATGAGTATCCGCGTTTCATATGAAAACATCATTTAAAAAAGATTTTTTTTTCTTCAACGATAGAAGGATACCCTTCTCCCAACATTCCGGCCTTTTTTTCACTTCTCGAATTCTAATGAATCCAATTCTAATTAATCCCATAAACACCCTCAGTTAAAATGTAACAAATGCTTTGACAATGTCATAATGCCTAAACGAAAGCGTATAAATAATATTGCATTGTATGTCGTACAAAAATAAAGTCATTAAAAACGTATACATATATACATATATATGGCAATTTCATGCACACACACATATATACATATATACATATATATGCACAGAATGCATAACTTGCAAGTTGCAACTTGCACCGGTTGTGGCAAGGCGTGGAGGCAGGGTAATGGAAGCAGCGCGAGATGTGGCTATGTGGTCGTTCTGCATGCGTGCAAGAAATGGAAATGCGGTTAATTTCCGTAAAGTATGCAATAATTTCTGGCGCTGAGCATAAGCAAGTGTGCACAATGACTGCATACATGAGTGTGTGCCTTTGTATTCCTGTGTGTGTGTGTGTGTGTGTATGTTTATGTGCACAAGTGCAACAACAGAGGCAATGTGTAAAGTAACTTCCCTGACCCCGCCTACCCATACGCCCCGTAATCGAGTAAATCTCTTTGGCAGTCTGTGAAGACGAAACTAACGAACAAACGGACATTCATCAATATAAATCAAGCAGTGACCACAAGGATCAGGCGCAGCAGCAGCACCAGCACCAGCACCGGACCAGGCCTCTGCTCCCAGAGCCTGCTGCAGCTCGTTTCGGCCATGGCGAAACGCCCAAAAGAATAAATAAAAACATTTTTGTATGAAAATTGCTGTGAATTGGTTGGCAAAGACTCTGAGAAACAGAGAGAGAGAGAGAGGGAAACAGGCTGGTGGACGGACGGGCTGTAACACACAGGGGCTGTTAAAATGTTGGGCAAAGAAATATTTGCATGTTTTTATTTATTTTCCTTATTCGGAAAGCGGTTGTGGGACATCAGACAGCACACGGACATGGCAATGGTGTACGGTGTACGGTGCTCGGTGCTCGGAGCTCCTTATTCGGTGTTCGGTGTTCGGTGTTCAGTTACGGAGGATGCTGTATTGTGCATTTGGGGTCGCTGGGCGTTCTATCGCGTCTCATCCTGTGCCATGTCCTATGGATGTTCTCGCCAGGATTGTAGCTGCTACCACAGTAGCATTTTCGTTTCATTATGTTTCGTACGCCTAAAGGATTGCAATATATATTTGCATTTATTTCCTCGTATTTTTTTATTTTTCATTTTTTTGTTGTTGGTGTTTTTTCGACTTGCTACAAGGACAACATGGCAATGGGTTACAGTTACAACAGTTTCATTCACATTGGTATGCTTTGCAGTCGCTGCAACAGTAACAG
Source organism: Sphaerogastrella javana (assembly GCA_037040025.1). NCBI lineage: Eukaryota > Metazoa > Arthropoda > Insecta > Diptera > Drosophilidae > Sphaerogastrella > Sphaerogastrella javana. The sequence goes on from JBANCZ010000487.1 coordinate 29,523, forward strand.
TAACAATGCTTTAGAGCAACGCATTTTGACTTCGGTATTTGCGGCTTTTTATGTAATTCATGGTCATTCAATGAATGCATGTGTGTATATAAAAAAAACTCACATACATTGTATTTATACCCTGCACCCATTCAAAACATTTCAATTGGGGTGGAATAAGTTTGTACAAAGATATATTAGAGGCGGAGCAAGACTTGTAAGATGATATAAGCTTAATCAACACCAACAATATCAAAATTCATATAAAACTGTTCCTATGAGTAACTATTGGATCTAGAGACATTCAATTTTGTAGATATTTTGTCGATATTACGAATCTAGGTACAGGCTATTTTTCTAAAGATTGCGCACGACTGTTGCACTTGTTTTTCATGAGTTTTATGCTCGGATTTTGCCAAAGAAGCGTACGCGAAAATCACGTAATTTATGTGATTTTTCTTTAGCTGCAGACAAAAAAAACAAGAAACAGGGAATGCAACGCATGATGCAATTTAACCCAATACTCGTACATGCAATACAATAAATACACACCAAGGGTAAAACTGGCCGTATCAAAAGTCAAAAAGAAATTCGTATCAAATAAATTTGGCATAAGCTTCAATTTAATCAGCCAAATCAAAAGATTTTAATCCCTGACAAACGTTATTGTGTATTTGTGCTCAGTTAAAAACAAAACGTTCAATTAAATTGAAAAATATTTATAAAAATATAAATTTCATTAAAGAACTACACAAAACTCTCTCAATTCGAAATTGTATTAATTGTTTAATTATTAGAGCTTCATTTATTGTTTATTCGAATAGATTATAAGTTCAACAAAGTCTTCTTTATTCGTAAAAGAATTTTGATCCATGTCAAACCTCGATTGAAATTGTAAGTTAAACAGAGTTTGACTTTGAATACATCTAATTGTCATTAAAAATAAATAAATTCAAATTGGATGATATTTCTTTGCAGTGTATGTGAATGGCGCCGTATTTTATTTGTCATTTCCGGTTTATGGCGGAAGTTTAAATTATTGAAATCAAACGGAAATGCAGTCAAGCAAAAGCATACAAAAATATATTTAAATAAAAAAGGAAGATGAATTAAACTAGGGAACTGACAAATGTGTTTAAAGCGAAGAGAACGAACAGAGAAAACAATCCGCCTGCTGATGTTGTGACCCTATCTGTTGGCTTCAATGTATTTGCAGCGATGTATTTGTATTTCCATCGACCATAAATAAATATATAAATTTAAATAAATGCCAGGGACAACACACACACACACACACACATACACACACACCCACAGATACACACCAATATAAATGCACGGCCGTACAGTTTGTTTGTCAATAAATCAGAATGCTTATCAACGTCAAACGACCACAAAGACTCCACGCAAACAATATAAGCAGCCACAGGCCAGGCCAAGAGTAGTTCCTACTTATATATATGTATGTATATATCTATGTGAAATAAATATATATATATATATATATATGTACTTTGTGTGTATGTGTGCGTGTACATAAGAGCCTTGTACACTGAAGTCTGCGACGGTTTATTACGCGCGATTAAATTCATTAAAGAAATATGCCCAAGCAAGCGACATCAAGCGGAATAAAAGCAACGTGAAACGGAACGAAATCTGCCAAGTGGACGAAGCAGGCGTAACCACAAAATGGCAACAGTAAGTAAAGCAACAACAGCAACAACAATAACAACAACAACAACCACTACAACAATAACAATAGCAACAGCTGGGACAACAACAACAACAACAACTGACAGCTGACATTTGGCTCTCTATCTGTATGCCTGCAGGCATTTGTGGCTGCCAATTTATGTTCTGGGCCGCAACAAAGTTGTGCCCCACTAAACCCGCTAATTGCGTTGCTTAAGACAAGTAGCCCGACACGCCCACTTGGTGAGGCCTGCCCATAATTATATACAATTTACGCCTCATCTCGAACTGTTGTCATTTTTCTCTCGCTCTCTCTCTCTCTCTCTTCTTCGTCTTCGGTCTCCCTCTTCTTCTTCTACGTATTGTTTGCATTATTAGCTAACGCTTTTTGAAGAACTCAACAGCTCGACTTCAGTTCAGTTGATAGCTGGAGAGAGGATTAGCAAACGCTTTGTCTCCCTAACCATAACAAGAACAAGGCTTCACAAAAGCCAACCCATTGGTTACGGCCTGATAAGCCTTATTCGTAAGTAGTTGGTATTTTTCTTGTATAATCCGTAAAACAATGCTAGGCTTGTTATTTCAGGCCAAGGCTCTATGCTAATTCAGGAATGAACTGAACTTTCTAACAGAATTTTCAGATATAATCATTTTGCTGATTGTAGATTTTCGTTATTCGAAGTATATGTAATTATTGGATATATTCATAAATTATTATTATATTTCTGTTATTATTATTATTATCATTATTATTATGTGTGTCGAATTACTCCCAGACCTAAGTTTGCATTTCTTTCATACTAAATATATTGTTAGTCTCATGTATATTGTGGCTTAAATTCAAGGAGAAATTTTGCTAGTAGGCAGAGAGTAAAGCAGGCGAATTGGCAATTTAAAATGCAATGCCTGCCCCCTAGGTGGCGCCTCTTCAAAATGGCAAAACGGCAAAATGGCAAAATGGCTGATGGGGAAACAAAGCGAGTGCACGGCCCGCACATCCTGTCAATCCTTGTATACTTATGCGCATCCGGTATGCAAATGCATTTGCCTATCGTCATCTCTCTGCAACCACCGCTGACTGCCATAGCCATAGCTGTCTGTCTGTCTGTCTGTCTCTTTGTCTGCCTGATTGTCTATATGTCTCCATGTCTGAATGCCTGAATGTCTGCTTCTATATATACAAGTGTGTGTGTGTGTGTGTGTATGTGTGTGTGTGTGTGTGTGTGTGTCTGGGTCTGTGTGCAACGTCGTTTGTTGGCATTCGACCGGAAGAAATTATTGTTATTCGAATTGATCTGCTATAGCCGATGTCGACGGCATCGATAGGCAGCAACAGCAGCAGCGATATCGTTGCATTTGCCGACTGCTGCCAGTGCACTGATAGCGTCAGCGTAAGAGTATGAAAGGCATGCGGCCTGTTGGGTTATTTATGGCCGCTCACATATGCATAAATAAAATGAAATGGAAAATAAAAAATTAAAAAAAAAAAAAATGAAATAAAAAAACTGGAGCACTCAGACCAGCGAATGCACAATAAATTGCAAAAATATTATTTTATCAACAATAATTAATTAAATGCACTTAATTGCGTGCCATAGCTGCAGCTGTAGCTGCATTTGCTGTTGCTGTTGTTGCTGTAATTTCTGCTGCGTTGGCCTCGCTCTCATGCAGCTGCTGTTTGCTGCTGCTGCTGCTGCTGAAAGGCCGCTATCAGGAGCAGAGGGTTTCGGAAAAACATGCTCATCTGCATATGCTTGAGCAGCGATAGCGTTGTAAGTAGCCATGTAAGTGCTGCATGTAAAGCGACCGGCGGAAAACAACAAAAACAGTTGCAACTCTGCAGCGTTGCAATGTTGTTTTTAATTTTTTTGTTGTTCTTTTTTTTTGTGCTTTTTTTTGGGTTATGCCACGCACTTTAGCTGAAGTCACGCGATTTATGTATATATTTAAGTAGCATTAAGTGCGCGTTAACATCTTATGCAAGCGGATGCAACAATAACTTATGGATATTGCCACAAAGAGCGCTGACAGTGGCCCTGGCAGTTAAAAGCGCCATTGAAACCCCTTGAACAACGCTTAATTGACATTCGCAACATTGCTGAGCCATGCTTTTTATGTGCCAGCTGCTGCATCCAAAAATGACGGAAAAGAAAGGGTATAATAGGTTTGTGAAGATGTGACATAATATGAGAGTGAAAATTTAGGATATTCTGTATTTGACTATAGATAAGAGAAGCTTTTCTCTTCTCTTTATTATATCAATTTTGTACAGTTTTGAATCTTTACATCAAATATAAAATTCGTTTTAGAAATTCTTGACATTATATAAAATCTATAGATCAATTTAAAGTATATTTTAACAAGTACGGATCGATGTTAATAAAACAAGATGTGTGTGTGATATTATTCAAATTTATTTACTATTTTCAAGGTCCATTTATGCCATTATGTATGGAATATGAAATCTTTCAAATGTCCCTCGTAGCTTCGTATGGTAGCAGAAATCCGTCAAATATTATTAACATCGACCTGCTCGATTTGAAGGACCCTCTATATTATGAATTCTAAATTTATACACTTATATTTAACTATTTATGTAATGTATTCATACGTTATTCTATATTTGTAATGTAAACATCCATTATTACACATTAAGATTGCTACTGCTGTCGAGTGTATTCGACTGTTCAACATTTTTGAAATTGTTGCTTGTAATTCTTAATGGGCCGAATGGCTAATTGAGGCTCAGCTCACAGCAGAAGCATCAACAGCAGTAGCACCAACAGCAGGAGCAGCAACAGCAGCAACAACAGCAGGAGCAGCAAAGTTATGCACAAATAACAGCAGCAACAACAACTACAACTACAACAGTTGCAACAGTTGTAGATGTAGTTGCATGTTGCTGTTGTTGCTGTTGTTGTTGTTGATGTTGCTGTTGTTGCTGTTGTTGCTGTTGTTGCTGTTGTTGCTGTTGTTGCTGTTGTTGCTGTTGTTGTTGTTGTTGATGCTGCTGTTGTTGCTGTTGTTGTTGTTATTGTGTAAATGGAAAACCTGTACGGCGGCAGCTGGATTGTAGCAAAAGTTTCTGTGCGAGCAACTCATATGGACACATGCGGAACATCACACGCATTTTGCTGTAAAGAGTAAAGCAAAGCAGATCGTAACAGAGCAGAAACAGAGCGGAGCTATGTAGAGCAGTGTAATGCCGTGTGCAGTTGCCTTGGTTGTTGCTAAAAGTTCTACAAATTTTTGGTTTGTCGCCGTAAGTTGCACGTTGTCTGGCCACTGACGTCTCATTTCGGTTTTGGCTCTAAGTACGAGTATCTGCAAATTCAATTCATTTGCCTGCAGCTACAACACAGAGTACAACAGTAGATTTCCCTTTGCATATGTGTGTGTGTGTGTGTGAGTCTGCGTGTGTGTATCTGTGTGTAATTTACAATCCCCAGTGCATGCAATGTACGCATGCATGCATATGTATGAGTAAATTGTTAAATTTATATACAAAAGCAGCGCAGTTGCAACTGCCAAAGTAATTTGCGATAAGTGCGTCAGATTCTTTGGGGAAATTTCGACCACACACAAACAAACACAAACACATACACAACAACAACAATAACAAACAATAATAACAACAACAACAAAGAATCCCCCTTGAAATAAGCAACGTATAAAGTGAAAATTTATATAATGCAGCTGCAGTTTCAACGAAACATGAATACAGTGCTTGAAAATGCAACGCAAAAATCTTTATGTTATTTTCCTTTTCATTTTCATTTTCTTTTTCATTTAGCGTTTTTTTTTTTTTTTTTTTGTTTTTTTGTTTTTTGTGGCCTTGCAATTTCCTTTTGTAGTTTCTTCTCGCTTTTCTTACTTGTTTCGTTTCCAAAGGAAAGCCCATTTTC
>JBANCZ010000488.1:0-35072 GCA_037040025.1 Sphaerogastrella javana
AAGGCATAAAATTTATGCTTACAAGATTTTATTATCATTAAAATAGTAAAATAGTTAGGATTAGTGTTAAGGTTATAAATATATATATAGTATAGAGTTTAGACAGTTGAGAATATATTGATCTGGGCAATATTGCGGCATCCAGCCAATGACGCAATATTGTACTTTCAACACACAAAACAATGTAGAATGCAGAAAGTGCATAAAGTGTGGTAGCAATAAATAAAATCAAAATATATTAATTATAAATAATTACAATTATAAAAATATATCGAAAATTGGCATATTTTTTCTCATTTAATTTGCTGTATCATTTATATATATTATATTTGGTAGTTCATATGTAGTAGATCGGTTGGCATCTGTACAACTTGGCGTATGCGTAATTTTTAATTGTGCCAAAGCATGCAATGAGAGCGGCAAAGTTTTCGGATCACTCGCAACATGGCATAAATATCGTTTAATTAATATATTTCTATTATTTAAACAAAAGTGCGCAAATGTATGTTTGTGAGAGTGCAAAACATGTCTGTCTATCTGTGTGTTTGTGGTTTTTTATTTTGGATCTCTTCAGTTCAAAGTTCAATTGTTAGACTCATAAATGTCGCCGTATGGCATGGCCTGTTGTTGCAGCTGCAACTGCTGTCGCTGCACTGCCTCTGCATATGCAAGCTGCAATCTACGCCAACTCTCCGCTGCCTCCGCTGCGTCCACTTGACGTTGCAACTGCCGCAGTTTGTAGCTCTGCATTCGGAGCAGCTGCGCCCATTTGCCATCGTTCCCATAGCTCGAATCGTCGCTGGGTGATGCCAAAGCAGCGGGCGATTGTATCAAATCCAAGTTTTTATTATTGTTATTTTTGCTGTAGCTATTATTGTTGTTATTGTTATTATTATTGTTATTGTTATGGTTGTTGGTGTTGTCATCATTCATGGCATTCATGTTGTAGTTGTAGTTTTCGTTGTTGTCGTTCTGTTTGAAGATTTGTTCGGATAGCTTGTCATTATACGTCGGCGGCTAGAGCAAAACAAAAAAAGTACAATGATATAAAATTTATTGTGTACAATTTTAATTAGTATTTGTTATCTATAATTTATGTCTTGTTTCTAAAGAATTGATTACATTTTATAAACGACAACTGATTTACGTTAATGCCAACAAATTGCTTTTGCTCTCTCAGAGTTCATTTGCATAAGGTTACAAACGTCTAACTGACTTTACACCTAGGTTTTTATGTAATTCATCACCTTAACGCATTTAAGTTAAATATATACTTTTACTATAAATTATATATGTTTGAATTTATTTCAAAATTGCATGAGTCATAGTCAAAGTGCAAATCTTCGTAATGTAAACAAATCAGAACTACAGGTAATTTATTTATAACTTTAGGCGATATATCTATTTGAATGCAAAATGGAGACATTAAATGAAGCTCAAAATATACAATATATTACATACTGACAGATGTTAAATAAAAATATACATTCATAGAAAAAAAAAAATATATATATATAAATATATACAATATATATAAAATATTTCTATAAATATCTATACCATTTTCATAATCGAATCTCCTTTTGATTGTGATTAATCTTCCGACCTTCAATCATTTTAAACTTACTATGTATACATGTATACATTTTTTACCTGTTCTGGATATCAGATATTATGCTCTATAACCGTAAAAAAGTCAAGTAAATACAGTACTGAATGCATAGAATTTATTTTATTCATTTTATTCAAGCATTAACTAAAATAAATTAAATGTTTTAATCAATTCAATGCATTGACATGGCATAAATAACACTTGCAAAGCAAATGCAAAAATTACATATAATTCGATTAGACCGGTTAATGAACTAATATATGGTATAAACTTTATGGTATTTCCTTGAATAATCTATGCATTACATTTTGCACGCTGAGATTCATTAGAATTAATCGAGTATTTAATAAGAGACAAGTAGTCGTTAATCGATATTTACCTGTTGAGGTGCAATTGATGCCTTATTGCCTGAACGCTTGCCATGTGCTGCGAGAAAAAGGAAGAAAGACAATGAGCTAAAGTTAACGTTAAAATATATATATAAATCTAAAATATATATATATAAAAAAAATGTATGTATTATAAAATCTAGAAATAGACATAGGTAATAGTACTTACCACCCCAGCAGGAATGTCCAAATTCCAAGCAAGAGCCTGCAAAGTAAACAGAAGGAAAACTCACTAAATAAAGTTCATATATCTTCATCATCATGAGTTATGATAAAGTTGAGCTACTGGGAAGCCCCGCTGAGTTGCGACTGCGAACATAGAGGGTATACTTTCAAATTTCCCCAAACAAAACGATTTAGTAAAGTTAAAGGTTGCTAAGGATGTTGAAAATATTATTGTTTCCGTTTCCTCCTTTTTAGCTAAGTTTATTGAATTTACTGCATGTGGCGACCCTAGATACTACAATGTCATATGGTCAGCAACAGCTGAGTAATGCAGCTTACTGAGTGTGTTATCACCTTGTAACATGGCCAAAGTGTTTGGAAACAGACTTGGCTATTACACAATGTCCTTGATGCTGTTCTTTCATTGTCTGGCCAAAATAAGATTGGAACTAATCGTAGAAATGGATACGTCTGTTCAGACATAGACAACACAAAGGCACCTCATATATTCGAATGTCGCATCATCAAAAAGTGCTAGCAAATTGTAGGAACAGATGAGCACAAGTAGCATAAAGGTGCCAACAACAGGCAACAACAGGCAGCAACATATCCTGACAACATAGCAACAAGTCAACAGAAGGACACAGCTGTTACCACTGTTGCACTCAGACATAATTCCTTTGCATAAGCCATTTGGATTGTTGGATAAAAATAACCTAATGTTGAACTGCGCCATATTATGATATCACACCAGCAACAGTTGCTGTTGTATCTGTAGCAGTTTCTAACAGCCATGCAGATATCGAACGAGTAATCGCTTGTCAATTACCATACTTAAGCCCTGCCATTAATTGCCATTGAGGGCGCTAGACCAACAGTCATTGCCATCAGATATAGCCATCAGATATCGGCTATAGCCATAGTCCTTGGCTTTGTGTCAAGGATCTGTCTGTGCCTTTGGGTTGCGCTATTATTAAAAGCTTCGGACTTCCCCTCAGGGCTGGCTAATTAACGTGACCCATTCACTTTAATGTGTGGTCAGACGTTGGCATCGGATCTACCCGACCCGCTCAGCTTCAAGTACCGGTTCATTGTGTTTTGTTTATTTTTTATTTTAATAGCCTCTACAAAAAAATTAAAACTGTTGCGCCATCAGCGCTATAAACGGACTTTTAATTGTCTACTCTCGTCATATAGTCTGAATGATTACTCTATCTTTTCTATTCTGACAGCTATACGAATTTGAGAGTTAAACAGAATTATAAATATAATTTTTATCTTTTATCATACACATTAATATTTCGAGTGTGTAATTGCAGCACATTAAATAAAGATCTTCTTACCTGATAGATTTCATTATAAAATCCATAAAAGTAATGGTATTTAATCAAATCTTTTGTAATTATAAAGAAATGTATGAAACTGAATTCAGATTTATATTATAAGATATATTTTTGTTATAGAAATTTGCACAGAAATTATTCAACTGTCATTGCTTCTTAATATCTATTGTATAATCTTAGTCTTATAGACTTTCTAGAAATGTTCGGTGATTTAAATTGTTTAATTTAAAGGTGCGGTTTGGTCAATTTATTTATTCTAGATAATGATACTTTTAGAAGTAAATTTTAAATATAAATTGAATGAAAAACTATTGAGTTTTAATATATCTAGTTAACGATGTTATAAAATGCACGTCATTTTATTTTTTATTGGAACCTAAGTCAATAAAAAACAATATGATAAATTGAATAAATTCCTAACAAATAATTTAATCCAAATATTCATAAATGTTATACAAGTAAAAAAAAATGCTAGACAATTCGTATATATTACACCACTTGACTTGCGTGACACGAATACAACCTGAACCTAACTCAACCCTATGTAAAAGGTTTATCTATCCATGCAGTTCAAAAGCAACTACCGCCAATTCTAATAACAATCTTAACTGGAACAATGATTATTTGTTTTTTGTTGTTGTTTTATGCCTGTCAATAGCTCTATGGGGAGTTACTTTGTTGTTTGTTATAGTGGATAAGCATAACCCTAACTAAGCCACACCGACACCCACTAGAAGTGGCTAAAGGTGGTGCAGTTTGCTGGCAATTCGCCGGATGCAGACCTGCCACAGCTTGGTTGGTTCACACGTTTTTTGTTTCTGTTTTTTTGTTACTGTGTCAAGCGAATGCCGACAGTATTTGCTATTGTTTATAGTATGTATGATGTTGTAGTTGGTGTTGCTAAGTATTTGGCACGCAGTTTGTATTAATTTACGACAGCAATTAAAATCATTCGGCCACTTGCAGAGCATTTGAATGCCGTCGATGTATGACAAACAACTTTCATGGCGACAAGGTAACTAAATTACATTAACCTGTGTAGAAAATATGGGCGGTGGCTAATAGGGCATGGTTCGACAAACGGTCGAAGACCAACGGAAAATGTGCATAAATGATATGATGATAGATAATGCGTATTACAATTTATAATATCGAAATCGTGTTCATAAGGTAGTACGAGTAGTTGTTCATTTTATGGCCCTGTTTATGCTGATATGAAAGGACCATATCTAAATGGTCTATAGAGTGGGGGAATTCTAGGTAGAGACGTAGCATGACGCATGCAAATTCAAATCTTCCGTCAATCAATTGTGAAATTCTGAAGGAGCGTGGCAGACACCACAAAGTATATATTTCCACCATTAGGGGGACAAGTCGCGTCGATCGAGCCGTGTCCGACTGTCCGGAGGCCGCTAATTCAGAAAAATCTGTCAAAACCGAAGAAATCTCGAAAATCGAGTAACGGGCTCGATTTTTGCTTTTCAGAGGCACCTCCGCGTGTGCTACAGCGCCACAGCGCTTGAAATTTGTTTGAAACCGCTTGTTTGACGGGGGGCTTGCATACTTTCGAAGGCGGGTCTGATCTGGTCGGGTCGAAAACGGCCGAATGCGGACGGGAGAGGGGGGAATTTTCGGCTCAATCAACTGCGCATCCCTTCCTGATCGAGAATATATATACTTTGTGGGGTCTGCCACGCCTCCTGTGCCTGTTTTCCGAGCTTCTTTTTTGAACCTTTTTTTTCCGAGGGTGCTCTAGGAGTATGCTGCAGCTGGAACAAATTGGAATGATATTGGAAAGGTTCTTGAAAATATTGAAATTTGCGGGTAAAACATATGGCTGCTAAAATTTAATTAGAAATACTTATTGGATTGCTATTTTAATAGTTTCATAGTTTACTTTTCTATATTTTCGATTCTGATGTGTCTTCAGCATTCATATAGCAGGTAATAAATTGTGTTTAATACTTTTTTTTGTTTGTTTTTTATTTAACAAGACATACGAGGTACTTCATCCCCTTTATAACCTTAGTTTCTGTTAATTCAAGATTCAAAGAAAATATAAAAAAATGGCAATTGAATATCAAATTCAGAATTAATTGAGAAGATATGGCATATACATATATGGAATATATGTATCTATATTTGTTAGTAGTTAATAACCCATATGAACTCCTTTTTTCTTTCTTCTGACAGAATTAAAAATTACAAGCTCTCTTTCATTATTTTCTATCTTTATGTTATAAAGTCTGCATATTCTATTTTTTTTATTAACGTAGCTCATTTTTAATAAATTTTAATAAAAAAAAATATATAAATTTAATTTAATTAATTAAAACGTTTGAGTTTTACCATGTATTTTACCTGTTACAATGGTGAAGAGCACCATAAAGATTAAAATAGTCCAGCTAAACTTGATGTACCACATTTTCTTGAAGTTATTGTTTTTTAAACTTAATTTTTAATATGTCTACAAAATTTGTATATATATAACTTTGTTGTTATCCGCACAACACTTTTCTATAATGCAACAGAATTTGTTTTTTTTTTTTTTTTTGTTGTTCCACCTTGGACTCGAATAGCGTATACGCAAGTGTGGCAAAAACACTTTTTGAATTGCCATCAAAGTGCGCTGGTTAACGGCTTTTATAGCTACAAACAGCACCATGTTAACATTCTAACGGTCAAAGATAACGACAGCCAATGCGATGCGCAAAACAAGCCAACGAAGTCCGTTACGAGCGAAACGCCAACGCACGAACTACGCACCGCCAATGAGCAACAGGCTGACGTAGGATAAGTGGGTAGCTATGGGTAAGAGTATGACGAGCATGATATGGTAGCCAGTAGATGAACATGTGTAGGGCCCGAAGTCCAACAGAAGTCATGACTCGACTTGTTGCAGCAAGTACCGTCTGCAAGTTCATATGTCCAGGGAGAGAATTTCGTCAGAGTTGGTAACCATGTCTGAGTAAAATAGACTTACCAGTAATTCCAATTTGGATTCGACATATAGCATCACCTCGATCTGAGTTTAATTCAACTGCTATCCTTTAAATAAATTACTACTAGGAGAGAGAATTTTATTCAAAATGGACCCGATTCCAATATGGTTTCTGAAAGTCGTCATAAAAGTGAGACGAGCATGATATGCTAGCCATGACCCGACTTATTGCAACAAGTACCGGCTGCAAGTTCAAATGTGGTGGAAGAGAATATCTTCAGAATAATATTCTATATGTAGATCCCAAAGTCAAACTTTAAATTTACGTATTACAACTTCGTCAGAGTCGGTGAAAGTGGATTCGAAGTAATAGATTCTGAAGGTCGTAATGAGCATCTCTCATACCTAAATTAAATCGCCACCCTTAAATAAATTAAAATAAATTACAAACTTTGAGTGCTCGAAGAAAAAACGCAAACTGAACAATTGTTTTATTTGAAGTGTATGTATTTTACAAGTGTGTTACAGGATCGAGTTGTAGGATTAATTTCTTTTAGCTACCAAATAAAAACATTTCATCAATCATTTAGTTTCGAACGCAAGTGTTTTCTTCATATGTGTGAATTATTTGTAGATGCTTGGCTTTGGCTTAATTGCTGGCAGTGTTGAGAGTAACAGTAATAATCAGCTAATGGTATGCTTTTCAATTTTGCTTCAATTGCAGTGTAGAATATATGGGTTGGACAATAGATGGCGTTTAAGTGGGGCGGTAACAGACTCGATTGACCTTTTGTAAATTTACTCTATTTTCGCTAGAATGTCGCTCTCGCGAAATAGCACATACTCGCGCTTGTCATCCATTTCGACCTTGGTGCCGCCATACTTGGGCAATAGAACGCGATCTCCCTCTTTGACGCCCACAGGGACATAACCGGAACCGCCAGGATTACGCGAACCGGGTCCAACAGCAACGACTACGCCTTGCATTTCCTTGGGAGCCGACTCCTCGGGCAACAGGATGCCTCCAGCCGTGGTGGTCTTAACTTCAGCCCGCATTATCAAAATGCGATCCAGCATGGGTATTACCTTCTTAATAACCCCAGCCACTTTATTGGATGGAGCCATGTTTTAGAGTTTTGAATATTTGCTATTAAGCTATAAAAAATAAACTTTCTGAAGCTTGTTAATAGAATAGTAATAGGAAAAAAGTACTTACCAAATTATTTAGAATTTGTAAATAAAAAAAAGTTGCGTGTGTTTTACAAATGATTTGTGTAATTTATCGACTACTGCTTAAGAACGAAGTCGGTAGTTGAATGAGTCTTTGAACAAAACAAAATTGCTAGCTTACAATCAACATTTTCTATGGCTTGCTAGATCTATAAATTTTCGATTTTTCATAGGATAGACACTAAGAAAAAAATAAGGAGGCAGTGAGTGGGATCTAAGTAATCAGTCGACCGGAATAGATGTGAGAGCGGAAGAGATGGTTGAGTGGGTATTCAAATTGTGGAACAGACAGACAGACGATCATGACTTAATCCACTTGGCTTGCCATCCTGATCAACAATCTAAATACATTATGGGGTATGTCAGTGTCTAAAGAATATTCACTCAGGGAATATGAATAAGAGTAGCTTAAAAGCCTGAACAGGCAACCCATTCACAGCCAAGTATGCTTAGTACCTTTATAAAAAGTATATTCAAAAATATAATATATAATTTAATAATTAAAATGCTACAAAAAAATTTTTTAATAACATGAAAAGCTGCTGTGGTTTTCTCATTAACTGAGTTTTTACTACATTTTTCACGTTTCATATTTGAAATTTTCTCGCCGCAAACGCCAACGCCACCTGTTGGCATTACTGCGCACTGAGCAGCCATTGCTCGTATCTGTGTAGCTGTCTACGTATATGTGTATGTGTAAGAGAGTGTGCGTTTATGTGTGAGAGGGAGAGCGGATGTAGTTCTCTATTTCCTGTTGAGCTGCTTGGGTTCTATTCTGCTGCAGCGGTTAATGCTGGCTACAGTTTTTTTTCACGCTCATATTTTGCTGTTTTTTTTTTGTATCCCGACTTGGTCGTAAATCAAAATCTTTCACACTTTCTACGTCATTTTGAGGGCGGCTTGCTGTCAGTGGGTGTGTCCGCCTACCATCTATGCAATGTATACGTGTGTGTGTGTGTGATTGTCTGTGTGTGCGAGCTTTCTCTTCTTTTTTTGCCTATATTTTTGCTAAATTATTCTATTGGCCTGTTGGTTTTTGTCAGCTCTACGTGACGTACATGGAAACCTTTCAGCCTTATAGCGGGTAAATTCATTTAGTCATTCAGCTTGTGGAAGCCTATAAAAACACTTTGAATATTATACCTTAAATAGTTCAATAAAATTACTTTATAATATATATATATCTATCAATAAATATTCGATTTTTATAAGGTAAAGGGTTCTTAACTAATTTCAAAATTGTACCCTTAGATTCTGAGAAATTTTTCTTTCTTACGAATCGATCCAATTTTTTATTCATACATTGTATAGAATATACAATATATTTTCTTTAATTTAAATAGTAAAAGCTTAAACTTTTATTTATAGACATAAAAAAAGACATTTCAGGGTATACAAAGTTTACCATTATCGTGTCCAACTTTCATAGACATTGCTTTATTATTTTGCAATGAACATTTTTTTTTTTTTGAATTTATGTGGTTTATGGCATGCTATTCTCTGGGATTTCATATACAACAAAATGACGTATTTATGGAGAATTTATGAACATAGAACATAAAAAAGATACGTAAGCAATTGTTGTGCCTGGATGCAGTAGCTGGAACGGAGGTATAGCGTCAATTCAATTGTCAAAACAGGCAACTACACAGTGAATAAGTGTATGAGTATAGTTTTGGACTTTGTCTTGGACTGTAAATCGGTATTTGGACTGATTGCATTTTCATAGTAAATGCACTTTCGGCTTGTGGGACACATAACTCATACGCTGTGTTGACATTCGTTTGCATTTGCAGTCCTTGCACATTGTGAGTGACCTTGGACGCACGATAATCATTAGATAGAGGCTAGGTCGGGGTATATAGTAAAACAAACTTGGGGCATCATTATCATATTATTTATCCATGCAGAGCACATACACAGTTTTGTATGCGCATTGCCAAAATCGATAAAAAAAAAAAAAAATTTGTTTATTCGCATTTTTGTTGAATTGAAATTACAAATTTTGCTCGAATTACAGACGCCTTGGACTACTGCTGTCTCCGTGTGCCGAAAATAGTCCGAGCCAGTGAAGCCCTAGTAAAATCTTTGGCAAATTAAATGCATTAAAGTATTGTGGTTAGATTTATATAAATTATATTCTGTGACCATATAGTATTTATTGTATACAATTGTGTACATATTTTGAATGTGTATTAAAGTTTTTTGCAACTTTAATAGAATCTGGCAAACAGAAACTCAGGTAAGAGTTCAAGTAACTTACATTTTCCGCTTCATTTGGTGTTTAAAAATAGGAAAAACTTTTACCAAGTGTTCAATCATTGCGCACTTTGAGCACAAAAAGTTAGCAACAAAAATGTGGGTAAATAAAAAAAAGATATATATAAATTATACTGCAGTTAAGGATACGACTTTCAATTTTTGTGTTGTAGACATTTATTTATGTGTTTGTATATTTTTTTTTTAAGTTTCTTGATGTTCTCTTAAGGTCTTCATACAATCCACTATGTTTAAGATTTCTGTGTCTATTTTTAACAGTATTCAATAAATAAACATTTAGTATATAGGCTCGTTTCTGACAAATTTCAAATACATATAGACTTTTTCGCCATTCACAAAAGATGACTGAAACTTAATGTTCCTATTTCGAGAATAATATTTATTTTCCTATTAGCTCGTTTAGCTCTTATAACATTTGTAAAAACATTTCCGCTTTCTCGCTCGAAGTCATTTGAATCTCACATTTTATAGACCTTTGGAAATTTTGCTTAGTAACGAAACGTTAATTAATCATAGCTTAACGTTGACTTTTATTTGCAGAAACAGACTGTTTAATATGTTAAATTAACAAGAAGATTACAAGGCGGTTAATCATATAGTTTCTATAGTATCTGCATTGAATTATAATCTATGCGCTTTTAACGAGCACAGGGTAAGAAAATTACAATTTTGTACTCCAATTTTCAGCGATACTCAACAAGAGTTAGCAACAGTTCAAATAGTATAATTTGGTTTATTAATTAGATACAAGTCGTTAGATACAATTTTCCAGTAATTATAAAGTAAATATATATGGTATCTTTGTTATTAAATTTGTGGCATATACATATTATACAAAGTGAGCTCATTTATTTTTTCCTTTTTTGTTTTTTTTTTTTTTCAATGGAACATTAGATTAAAGCGTAAACTATATAATTAACTGATAAATTACACCGAATACTTAGAGCAAATGCTATAGATTTATATAGATAATATAGATTATAACGCAGTTTGGAGATTACCATGGCGACTAGCATAGATGCATTAATTGTTAAATGAATATTAATTAATTATGGTTTTTTTTTTTTGTTTAACTGACTAAATTGTAATTAAATGTAATAAATTTTTAAATGCTTTCAGCTTCATATCGCAATTATAGGTCATCAAGTATTAGATTATAAACTTTTACTCAACACTTTGGTAGTAGCAATATACATACAACAAAAAAAAGCAACAACAAAACACAAAGAAAAAATCACAAATAATGTAAAATTATAATAATAAACAGAAGTTTTCCATAGAAAACAAAACGAATCAAACGAATGATAAATTAAAATAAAGAACATACGCGCGGCAAGTCATAAATATCGACAGAGTGATAGAGCTACTAAAGAGTTATAAACTATAATTAGTATGCATTTGTGCATTGCAAATTACGAAACTAGTTGTGACTTGGCCTGCAGCAGACGTTCGTTGAGCGCCGTCTACAGTAGGAGTAAAGTAAATGCATTTTATATATTAGAATATGAGATAATATACTCATACGCCCTGTGGCACTTACCTGCATGAGCGTTTGCTTCGATTCAATGGATTCACGTTGCGTATGAGTGGATGAATTGAGTGTGGTGGTGCGTCGCAATCGACGAGATTCCATCTGATGGCGTGAGTTGAGTGAGCCCTTCGAGTTCTTCTTGCCCAATAGCACAGCCTATGAAAATGCATCAAAAGAATAGATATAATATATTGGGAATATAATTGTTTTAAGTTTAAAACATGTGTACTCACGCGAAAGGCTTCACGAAATTTATTGCTCATGAGATTATAGAGCAGCGGATTAATACAGGTAGATAGATAGTAGAGGACACCAGAGACATATGTCATGACCGTATAGAGGAACTCATGCTGCTTGTGCAGCTGGGCGCCATGGGCGGGCGCATAAATGGCAATCAGACGCTGTGCATGGAATGGAGCCCAGCACAAAAAGAAACAGATGACAACGGCAACTGTCCGAATGAATATGGAAAGATAAACAAACAAAAACGAACAAAAACGTTGGTACAATTGTATTATATTGTATTTAGTATATGTCTAATATTTCTATCATATTTTCGGCGCAGACCATAAAACCGACGCGCTTCATAAATGTCAAGCATGCCAAATGACAGAGAGACACAATAAATTGGCCAGTGAATGGCTGATTAAACGTGCCAAAGCCCAGACCTACGAACCCAAACCGCCGAGCCCAACCCCACCGTGAACCCCCTTTACCCCGATCAAAGTTTCGTCTGACACATAAATATATGGCAGGGAATTAGGCATTAGAGTCACAGCCTGGGGCCAACAGCCCCAGTTCATTTTGCATAATTGAACACAGCGACAACCGAACACAACTTACCCAGCATCCTTAGCACACGACGCGTGCCATAATGATTAAGTCGACCCCGCACCGAGCTCAGCTGTGGCCCAGCATTCTGAGCCGTAATCGACCCGGTGCCCGCATAGCGATAGAGTATCGTATCACTCGGCTGTGACTTCAACGAGTGGTTGCGCCTCAAGCCACACACTGCAGCGGTGCTCGGAGCAGACGCAGCGCCGCCAATGACACTCGAGCGATATAGCTGCAATCCAATGCACAGATAAAGCACCAGAATGATGGACATGGGAGCCAGAAAGAAGATGAACGTGGAGAGCTGAAACGAATGCCGCACAATCACGCGGACGACATCGCAACGATCAACGCCAGCATAGCTATTGATGCCAAACTGTGCCGCCTGCGGTATGGCCGTGAGCACGGCCAGCAGCCAAATGAGTACTATGATGCGTATGGCGCGACTCAACTTGCTCATGGCCTGGCCCAAAAACGGATGACAAATGGCCACATAGCGTTCCACGGTGAAGGCCGTGATCGTTAGTACTGTCGCATTGGCCGAGGTTTCCGCCAACAGACCACGTCCAATGCAAAAGTATTCACCAAATATATACGGATACTTGGACCAGATGAAGTACATTTCCTGTGGCACTCCCGACAGCAATAGCATAAAATCCGATATGGCCAGCGAAAATAGATAATAATTGGTTGCCGTGTGCATGGAGCGATTCTTTTTTATCACAATGCAGGTGCTAATGTTGCCCACAACGCCGGTGAGAAAGATCACACAGTAGATGACGGTGACAGGTATCACAATGCCCAAAGGATCACGTTGGGCGCCAAATAATTGAGTAATTGTCGCATAGCTGTGATTGGTGGCGGCGGCGCCAGCAGGTACCGGCGTCATATTGTTGATCTGGAAATTTTCCAAACGTCTTGTGTTAACGGTATTAAACTTTGACGCTTTTGTTTATATATAATTCGAATCAAAATTTCCACTTGCTGGAATGTCGATTGCCGTTTAACTTGCTCTACGGATCTCCCCGCTATGCTAATTATTATAATTTGATGTCACGACCAGCAGCAACACAAAACGTCAACAGTGAGGCTCATTGCCCGTACAAAAACAGAGATAGAAAGAGAGAGAGGGAGAGAGACTTCTACAGTTTTGGGCTTAGACTTGTCTCGTTTCTTGGCTTAAACACGCAACGTAATATTCTATATTATATTTGTTAACTAGTCAACCAATTCAAGGCACGCGTTGCCTTTTACTTGATTACCACTGTGAGGGCAGTCAGGGCATTACAGGCAATCATCACTTAAAAAGTTCAATTCAATTTGCAGGTGAATGAGTGTGGCAACCGTATCCGTATTCGTATTCGTATTCGTATTCGTATTCGCAAAAGCGTAAACCGTACTCGAACCGCACGCTAGCGCGTTCTGAACTTATCTGATAAGCAGCAGCGACAATTCCATTCAGATTTGTATCTACAATGAGCAAAACGTTGCGCTGCCTCAGTCGCTGTCGTTGCTGCTGCTGTTGCTGTTGCTGCTGTTGCTGTTGCTGTTGCTGTCGCTGCTGTTGCTGCTGCTTGATGTCGCTGCTTCTATGGACTGATATGTGCATACTGGCAACTAAGTAGTCAGACTTTGGCTGACTGCTTGATTTTTTTCTTGATGTTGCCGTGTTTGTTTTTTTGGCCACAATATTTCATGCTAGTTGTTGCTTATAGCAGCAGCATTGGCCAACAAACAAAATATATATAATGTGAGTATTCCCCTCGAGCTAGGCGAAAACAAGCTGAAATATAAGAAACCCCACGATGGCTGGCACAAAAAAGTTTGTTTTCTGTTTTTGGCTGCTATGCGCTGTGCAGTCAGTTCCACATAGCGGATGAGTGACATTTTCTCTAGACCCCGTCATATATTCATTCATTTATTTTATTTCGTTTAGCGCCACACTAACTAATTTCCCCGCCCCAGCTCGCACCTCCCTGCAGCCGTGTCAAAGTGCGTGCGCTGCTTTTGAAATTGTCACACACACTCACTCACACACACTTACTCGCACACTCACACTCATACAGTTATGGCTTGGTAGTTGGTGGCTGGCACGAGCCCTCCGTCAGTTCTTCCCCTTCATCTGTGTGAGCTGTGTAGAGCTTTTGCGTGCGTGCTTTTAAAGCTCTGATTAAACAAATAGTTTGTGCTTTAATTTAAAACTTTAATGAATTCTAATGCAAGATTTGGAAAAACATTCATGTGATTTCTATATCAATGAATACGTCAAAATAAAAGATCTAATTAGAAGAACAACACTTCGTCGTATTCAAACTGGAAATAAAATTTTGCATACTTTAAGATATAACATAGTATAGTACTTACTATGACTAAACGTTAAGCTTTATTATTCCACCTATTTCTGAATAGAATAGTCTAGAATTGAATAACCCATACAGGCTAAATCAAACACAAAATGCATTCTGTTCACATCAATATTTATTATAATTGAATTCTTGAATACTTTTATTGTTTAAAAACACACATATTTTGGCATTTTAATATTCATGTATTATGTATGTCTGTAAAAGTTTACTTAGTTCAAAGTTCTCCATGATTCAAGGTTAATGTGAATCTACGAATGAGTTACAAATACTCACGAGCGTTCTACATTTATTATGAATCTTAGATCATTGAGATTTATCAGAGCAAGAAATGCTATATAATACCATCAGTTCGTATAATTATTTGATTATTTTATGCAATGTATGAATTAAATTCTTGTATATAGAATCTTATTGAGTTCCAAGTTATCCGTGATTCATGGTATATGTGAATCTTCGAATGAGTACCGAATACTCACGAGCGTTCTACAAATATTATGAATCTCGGGACAAGGAAACTGCTAATAGCAAGACCTCAATTGGATTCCATACCTAATGATATATTCGATTACTTATGACATTTAGTAATTATTTCTGTAGAAATGCACTCAGTTCCAAAGTTCTCCTTGATTCAAGTTGTATGTGAATCTACGAATAAGTACCAATTACTTACGAGCGTTCTACAAGTAATTTGAACCTTAGAGCATTGAAACGTATCAGAAAGTTACTCGGTTCCAAGTTTCCCATGATTCAAGGCGAATGTGAATCTACGAATGAGTACCAAATACTCACGAGCGTTCCGCTTGTCCTATGAATTTGGGAACGAGGATGCTAATAAGAGCAAGATCTAAATAGAATTTCATATATATTGATAAATTCGATTAATTACGACATTTAGAAATTAAATTCCTTTAGAAACTCACTCAGTCCAAATTTCTCTGCTGTTTGAAGTGAACATACGTGAATCTACGAATGAGTACCAAATACTCACGAGCTTTCTACGAATATTACCAATCTTCCAGCATCGAAACGTAATGGAGAAAGAAATATTACATCATAGAATCTATTTATTATAATTGATTACGACATTCAGTAATTTTTTTCCTGTAGAAACGTCTCCGTTTCAAATCCTCCATGATCCAAAGAATATGTGAATCTACGAGTGAGTACCAAATACTCACGACCATTATACAAAAATTTAAACATATCAAAGCAATGAGTTAAGTTCGTTTTAACTAATTTTGTAAAAAAATAAAAAAAAATTCTGGACTCACATTTAACCAGAAACATTCAATCGGAAAAAAAACCTGAAGAAATATCTTTTAAAGACACATTGAGAGTAGAAAATAACATTAAGTATGTACGTATATATGTTATTAACCATCTAAATAGACACCTATATGGTAATCATGATTATAATATCTGTATATGAGAATCAAAAATTTGTTTTTTAAACATTTATAAACTTAAGCTAGCAGCCTCCTATGAAAATCATAGTTTATGCATTTTCACAGTCTAAGAATTTGCAGTTTTCATATATGCTCTATGTTTTAATACATATTATTTCAGTTTTTGTTAGTGTTTTAATACAAAGAGATTTGGCTGTCTATAGTACCTTGTAGATATTTAGTCGTTTTACAATCTTTTAGCATGATCAACAAATTATTTCCATAAAATGGATATCAGCATAAGTGTTTTGGTCCTAAGAATGCCCGAATATTAGTAGAAAAGAATTGGTTTATCATGTAAAGTTCATATTCCATTTAAATGATGTTATGTGGCACAAATAGACACTTAGAACAGGAGCTGTCTTACAAGACATTGATTGAAATTATGACATTGAACACTTATACAGATAAAATATTGTTTCTTTACGTATCGACGACATAAAAATGGCTATTGAATATGTCAATGTTTGTATCTAATTATATTTGTATAATACTGATAAGTGTTTCAAGTCTTAGTCAAGCTCGTTTCATTATTTATTTATGCGTTTTGTTGTACATATTGCATTGACTGATACATGGATTAAATCTTTGTTAATCACACGATGAAGATTATAATACTCTATAAAATGTATGGTATTGTTATCGTTTCAATATTTTATTTCTTTAAATTACAATAGATATTTCAGTAAAGTACCTTTTCATTCGTGTTCATTTATTCTTTCACAATTATAGTTGACTTTAAAAATCATTAGAAGGTTTAAATTATATGTATGAATATCTAAAGTATATAAGAAACGGATATACATACTATTTACTTTAGTTTTTACAACAAATCTTACGCGTTACCAAACTCTGGTCAAAAATGAAGAGGTGACCGTAAAATGCTTCAAAATAATGTGAGAGTTGTGTAGTAAATAAAAAATTTGTTGATTTTTTTTGTTGTACTTAGTAATACAAACTTATCGAACGCCATTTAATAAACAACAATTTCGATAACCTCCGTCTCTCCATCGTCATCAATCACCCAGCCGGCATGGGGATTGTCCTCGTCATGTCAGTGAACCAACCTCTCCTGCTATAACATCACCTGTTTCAAATCTGGCAACGACAGTGCGAGCATCTTCTGAGCCATCTCTATATTTAGGCCATCAAGGCCGCATGCCACTAGCTCTCTTAAATTTTTGGCATTTTTAGTTATGTGCTTGAAAGCCTTCATTGTGAGCAACGTACAGTTGCTCATGGTGAGGCTACGCAATCGTTTCAATCTGACCGCCATAAGTCTGATAGCCTCATCATCTAAAAGCGGACAACTGGCAACAGAGACGGTCTCCAGCGATGGACAGTTGACCGTCAATGCCGAAATGCCACACTTCTTAAAACGATTACAATAATCCACGGCGAGGTGAAGCAACTCCGGCAGACACAATGCTTTCTTCAGCACACGATTCGTTAGATTGGTACAACCTCTCATGTGTAATTTGCGCAGACCGCGTAAGCGAGTGATGGGATAGGGTTCATCGCCATAGCCAATCAATCCCTTATCGGTGATCCTTATACAGTAATCGATTCTCAGCACACGCAACCGCGTTAAGTGTTGGAAAATAACGGACAGCGTCGAGTTAGTTATGGCCTTACGGCAATTATCCAGGCTAAGTGTGCGCAAATTTGGCAAGCGTTCCAACATTAGGCAAGTGTTCTCCTCATCGATAAAGCTTACATCGTCCAAATACAGTTCCTGAAGGTTATAATTCGTTTCAAAAGCCAATCCCTCCAGCAGTGCACGGCCAGTCATCGCACGGCAGTAGGATAACGTGATGGATTGCAAGGACACGCTGAGCTGATGCAGCGCCAGTACACATCGTTCGTCCAACTGTACGCAAAACATGAGATCGATGGAGAGTAGAGTACTATGCCATTTAAATGCGATACGGAACAGTATCTCGTTAGTCATCGTTAGCATGCCGGTGAGATCAATTTGTTCCATTTTAGCCCTGGCAGGTATCGAATCAAATATATCATCGAGCAAAACCAGATGGCAATTGCCAGACAATTTCAGTGTACGCACTTTGGTCATACGTCTGAATGCTTTACACCATGCTTTGGTCTCCACGAGCGGAGCACAGCTAAAGAATATATCGACGCACTCTAGCGTTCGGCCATGATCGGACAGCACTTGTAGCAGTGCAGCCTCGTTGCTGCGGCGATACTCAAACTGGAAATGACGCAAATGCACCTTGTTTTCCGAATAGCGTAGCTGCTTTAACATTTGCAACTTTAACGATGAGTCCAAGCTCACGCCATCGCATTCCAAGCCACTTAGACGCCGGAATTGCTTCAAATTGAGACTATGACCGGATGAGCCGCAACATATACTAGAAGAAGGTTCATCCATGAAACTGGTTGTCGCTATTTTCAACATTTCCAAATTTGGTAACTTTCCATCCATGCTTCGGAATACGGGCGAATGACGTACCTGCAGGTCTTTTACATCCTTGCCGATCATTCTCAGAAACTGCTCCAATGTACGACTTGGAGTCACATTGCGCAGCTCGACAAACTCAAAATTAAGATACGACCCACCACGTTCAACATGCGCCTTTATGTCCCTCAAATTGTCCTTTGTTATAATCGTTTTTCCCTTGATCTGAAAGTAGCGACGGTTGACTAATTCTCGACAGCGCCAAGACACCAAACGCATCTGTTGTAGATCCATATACGATAAATATGACATTATTTCTATCCACAGATCATTGGGCAACTCATAAATGTGCATATTTGACACAATCTCATCCGTTTCTTCAACAGCTGGGTTGTTAGATATCTGTAAGGGTTCATCCTCAGCTTCGCTAACTTCAGCCTCTGGCTGTAAATTAGGTAATGTTGGGATTATCTGTGAGCTATCTTTTTTAGCTTCGCTAGATGCAGTCTCTGAATTTAACTTATTTAATATTTTGGTTGTCTGTGGGGTTTCTATTTTAGCTTCGCTAGTTACAGCCTCTGGCTTTGATTTACAAGATGATTTGGTTGCTCCAGATGATGACGTTGTTGCAGTACTCTCAGCAGTCTCTTCGAATTTCGTTGATGTTTTAGATGTCTGTGAGATCTCTTTGATTGCATCCTCTAATGTCAGTTTGAGCAACGTTTTAGTAGTTTGTGTTGTCTTTTCAGATAATTTACTAGTTGTAGCTACTTGTTGTAACTTGTTGGGCGGAGATTCATTTGTCTGAACGGACTTTTCTGTTGGTTTAGTAGGCGCAGACACTACATCCAATTTAGGTGGGATTTCATTCATCTTTCCGGACCCAGATGATATTTTGCTGTTTTCTCTTTCGTTGGCCTTTAAAGATTCATCTGCTGCTTTCTTAGATGCAGCTTTTTTCTTTAGGTTGGGCGATGCGCTCATTTTTGGTTTGACCTTTCCAATTGCATCGTTAGCACCAGTTACTACCTCCAGCTTGTGTGCAGTTAGGGCATTCTCTTTAGCAGCATTCTTTAATGTGAGTGTTTGGGTTGATTGTGATTTCTCTATAAGAGATGCTACCTTCACATTTGGCGGTGTTTGGGTTGCTTTTGACTTCGTTTCTTGTACCTTACTAGCATTAACCACTCGCTTCTCCTTAGGTGCCACATCAATTGCCCTCAAGGTAGCCTCTGCAGTTGTACTAGCTGCAGCCATAGGCTCCGATTCGGGCTGTTTTTCCATTGGCCGTGAAGTTTCTTCTGGTGCTTTGCCGGCTGCAGCGACAGGCTTTAGCTCAGGCTGCTTTTTAGTAGGCTGTGCGGTCGTTTCTGCTGCTTGGCTCATTGTGCCTGCTGCCTTCTGTTTGGGTTTCATTTTGCTAACCTGTAAAAGTGATAATATATTAGTTTATACTATGAACAGCTCATTGATTTATATGCATATTTTAATGAATGAATTGTGTATATTCTATATATCTGTCGTCTAACCAATCGCAGCGTCACCTTACAACCTTACCGGCACTCAGTGAACCATTTCATAGCTATCGAAATTGAGGGTGCAGAATGCCTATAGGTTTTATCAAGACTTTCTTTAGTTTTTGGGTAATGTTTTTTTACGCATGAATAGTGCTTAATGACCACATAAAATTCAAATATTTTAATTATAACGACGGCAGTTGAACTCAAGCCACAGCTGCTTCAAAATTTGAAAATTTATGAAATTATAAACAGAGAATAAAACCGAATAAAAACAATATCGGTTTCGACCTTCGATAAATTAAAACAAACATTTTTTAAAAATAAATGTTTTCTACTGTTACGGTTGCTATTTTACTTTTGGTTATACCTATTCCTAGATTATAAATAAATTTCAAAACAACTCTAAATGGCTTATGAAATCAACCCCCATAGAAAACCCGCAAATAAAATTCCATTAAACGATGTATGTGTGTCAAAACAAGCAATTCCAATAGCAATAGATGCACGGAGTTCACCTAGTTATTGCAACTAAATATAACACTCAAAGTGGCTGGTTATAAGGGTTAAAATTAGATGCCTGTCATACAGGTGGTATAATTGCCCGGGCTGCAGCCACTGGAAAGACACATGGCAATGCAACATCAACGCAATCGCAGACCAGGTTTGTTTATCATGCAAACACAAACACCAACACCAACACAAACACAAACACAAATACAAATACACATGCACACACAGATACACTTGCACACAGATACATCGAATGGTTATAGATAGAAATGCAGCATGCCATGCAACACCCACACAGAGCAACTGCAACTGGCGCAGAATCTGCTGAGCTGCTCCCAGAGCATTTGCATTTACCTGGAGAGCTCAGTGTGTGTATCTATGATAAATTTGATTTCCTTGCCCGGGATTTTCGCCATGGAAAATCACTTGAATATTTTCAATATTTTTCTAACAATTAGTTGTACATAATAATATATATATTTTTTTCTTTTAAAGTTATTATCATTATAATAACTTTGGACTTACCTTAAGATGTGATGACTTTTTACGGAAAAATCGTACAATATCCATTTACATTTGCTGCATTCACACAAATTGCATTTGTTTTGTTTTATGTTTTACTTTATCAAATTACACTTTGTATTTATTATTAATGATGTTTCACTTTCTACTATAGATTCTTGAAATTTTCCACTTGTATTTGATGTTTTAAAAATATTCTTATTTGAAAGCAACCTGCTTGCAGCTCGAGCTACGAAATCGAAGTGCCAACTGCAGAGAAGCAACGGAAGCATAGACCATGCACTGGGAAAACACACACGCAGCTGTGTGTGTGTATCTAATAATGAAAATTAAACTGTTAGATACACTTATGCAGCTCCATAGATACGTAGATAAATGAGTGCGTAGCAACGAATGCTCTCTTACGCTCACGCTAACGCTCTCTCGCTTGCTCCTGCTTGAAAGCAGTCCAGCAGTGCATGCTCTCATCAGCACACTTTCGTTCTCGCTCACGCGTACTCGCTCACGCATACTCGCTCCCTCACGCTCTGGCTCACGTTCTCGCACACTCTCTCGCTCACGCACCCGTTCTTGCCCATGCTCACACGCACAGGGTTTCACGCACACTCTCTCTCGTTGAGGCCCTTGATAGCGCTCTCTCGTTGAGGCCCTTGATAGCGCTCTCTCGTTGTGCCCCTTAGGAGGGCTCTACCTCTCTCTTTAGTGCATGTTATTCGCCGCTCTCGCTCGCTCACGGTCTTCCTCTATCTTCCTCGTTCACGTTCACACTGTGACTATTCTTCCTCTTCTTGCTGCTGACCCAATTTCAAAACAGAGAAAAAACAACAAACCCGAATCATATAGTGCGTTGCCGGCAGTGACCTTAGTGTTAGATTTTCTTATAGGAAACGTTAGGGTTCAGTAAGAAGGGGTTAGCTAAAATAAAATATAAATACAGACATATTAACACTTGATGCATTTGTTTATTTACATTGCATGTAAATATTTTTCACATGAGTCGCCATGAACTCACGTAATTTTCGTGTAATCAAATGCAATCAAATCCAAATTTATAATACACCGAATATTGTATGCCCTTCAATGTATTACTACGCAATTAATTACATGCACGGGCTATTTATTCCAATATGATTTATTAATATTACTATTTCGAACTTCGATAATAAAATCATAATATTATGTGCTTTCATTTTAATTTTAAGCCATACTTACCATTTAACTTTATGCGTTTGTAACTCAAATAATTTTATTTATTCGCTATTTATTCTATTGCGACATTTACTTCAATTTGTTCTTATTCCGCTCAAATAATGCCACCAATTCATTTCGATTCTGCGCACTTTACTCCACTCGGGCAGCCAACTTCACGTGGGTCATAAAGAGAGCAGAGTTGCCGTACTGCTGAAAAGAAAACCACCAAACGGCGACGCAAAATTGGGGTATTCCTATAATCAACTTTAAAAAAGATATTTTTTAAAAATTAATTCGAATTTAAAGCAAATGATGAAACCAAAACCGTAACCTTAAAAACCGTTTCAATTTGAAAGTCGTAGCTATAATTTATACCGGTATTTTAATATATGAAAGATCGAAAGCGGTAAAAAAAACTGGAACCGTAACCGTTAAAATTGAATTTAATGAATTTTTTAAAAAACCTTATCTTAAACTGATAAATCAAAACCAACCGGAACATTCTTTTTCGGTTTCATTTCCTGATTTGAAGTATTAATAATAGAATATTTCACTATAATCAATATTACTTATTAAAATCAGTTTTTGTGTACTAATCAAAAACACACAATTCATGCCCTTGCAGTTCCATTAGCCTACGCATTTATTCAATTCAATTATTTCAAATTAAGCTTATTAGAATTATGAATATTTTAAGCTATATTGAGCAATTCTCTACTTTTCGCAGCCCATCTAAAACCTAACCTAACCCTTTACAACTATACCTGAGCAACTCGCACAGAGTTGGCGCTGCCGCCTCTAAGGATGCGTCTGCTTGGCCAGACGCAACGAAGGTCGACGGGCACCAGCTGGAGCCGCACCTGTGGACAGACGAGGTAGACGCGCATTGACGGCAGGTCCCATATGTCGATCTGGACCCTCTGAAACGCCATGGTCGGCATGTCCTTCAATGGCTGGCAATGGAGAGGCGGGAGACCATTCGGAGCTGGAACTAGAGCCAGGGGAGTCGGAACTGCAAATCACAATACGTTTATTCTCCAAGCTTGAACTTACAAAGCGACTGTCACCTGACCTACCCAGCTGTGTAAATGGGCGGCAGCTTCTTGTCATAGTTGCTGGTGCTGGGCGTGACAACGCCCGCGTGTATTTCCTGCTGATAAAGGCCGTAAAGTTCTCTTAACTCATCCGGTAGCTCCACGTTGCCCTCCTCAATTAAGCGACGTTGGGAGCTAATGATGTCTTCGCACAAACGTCGCTGTCGCTCGGCTCGTAGCAGCTGCAGATCACGACGTCGTAGCTCCGCCTGACGAGCCAGTCGTTCCGCCTGCAGTGAGACTTTATCCGCTTCCAGCTCATGCACACGGCATAGCAGGGCGAGCAGTTCACGCTCCTCATCGCTTGTAATGCGTTCCGGAAGCTCCTGAAATTAATGGATTAATAAAATGTTCATGTTTCAAGGAATTTGTAACCCACATCCTCCAATTTGACACCTTTTTGGCGACACAGCTCCAATTCGTGTTCTGTTTTCTCACGAATTTCCTTGTAGCGTCGCGTCTCCTTTTCAATGGCCGCCAGTTCGCCCCAGGCATTTTTCAGAGCCACAGAACCCTCTGAATCGAAATCTGTAAAACAGTAAAAATTACATTGAAAATATAAATATACAAATTCTATAAAATATATATTACATACCATCATCGCCAGGTGCATCGTAAAGCTTGCCAATGCGTCCTTGCCAGTGTGAAATGATCATGTGCTGTCGCTCGGCATCCAGCTCCAGCCCAAGCAGATGACTCTCTGCCTCGAGCAGCTTGCGTCGCAGTTTCATCTGCTGCTTGAAGGTCAGCACAATCTGTTCCCGCAGATAACGTAGCTCAGTCTTCCGCTGCTCGTTCTGCTCCTCACTGGGTGGCTGTTGTGCCGTTACTGCAGCTGCGGCAGCGGCGGCGGCTGCTCCGCTACGTGGACGATCTGTAAGCATTTTAGTACGCAGACGCGAAACCTCATCACGGAGCTCGGAGACCAGGCTCTGGTAGTGCTTGGTGGGGAAGTTCTTGAACTCATCGATGTAGACGGAACTCTGGAGCTTTGTCGTGATGCTATTGGCCCGATCAGCATAAACCAGTGTATTCTTGGTCTCATCACGATGCTTGCTCTCGGGTGCCACGTGGGCGATCATGACGGTCTTGCAACGTCCACTCAGTGCCTCTTTGAGCAGACGCGTTAGCTTGGAGTCGCGATAGTTGACATAGCGTGCTCCACCTGACAACGCATTGATGCAATTACCTAGAGCTAGCAGACTCCGATTGATGTGTGCACCCTCCTGCAACCGTTTGCCACGATTCTTGGTCTTTTTGGCGCGCTCTGAGCCAGCGAGATCCGTGAGGAAAAGTCTTCCTTGCTTGGTGCCCAACGGCGTGCGTGTCTGCACTGTAATGCTGAGTAGCGCATGACTTCGGGAGGAGGTCTGATTGGCGGCTGTGGGCTCCATGGTGCGCGCCTTGTTACCCTTGACCAGTAGATTGAAAACCTCCTTGCGACTCGATGTGGTGATTTCAGACAGTCCGGCCACAGTGATGCGCTGTCCACGATGGTCCTCACGCAGCTCCAGATGGCCTCCCGGATTGAGTAAGTCCCGTATGAGTTCGTTGTATATTTCCAAATATGATATAGACACCTTGCAGGCACTATCCGGTCCAGCCGTCTCAACATGCCCAAAGATATCCTCAATTGCGCGCACCATCAAACCAATCTCGTGACTATTCACATCCGCCTCATAGCCACCACTGATTGCAGGTCCACGCTCCGCCGTAGAGGGCTTCTTGCGCGGCACTGGTCCAAGCATAGTGTGTGTTTTACCGGAGCCAGTTGCACCATATGCAAAGACTGCTGCATTATAGCCATTGAGCACATCGCGGACCAACGGTGCTGTGGTTGTTTTGTACACCTGCTCCTGCGAGTCGTTCTCCTTGAAGACGTGATCGTATGTGTACTTCCTGGGACGACTCTTGCCACCATCGTCAAAAAGTAATGAACCGCCTGAGATAACATCAATGCAGCGCTCTGCGGCCTCCAGACTAGGACGCACACGTACCGCCACCTGCACATAGTTAAGCACTTGAAACTTAGGAACTTTTAGACACAAGACATTAAGGATCATTTACCACTAAGCGCTCCTCTTGAGCGGGTTGTGCCGTGCCCAACTGACGTCCTTGGGATGATGTGCTGCCGCCACTGCTGCCTGACCAGCTGCTGGCACCAGCACTAGTCGCCATCTTAGCTCAGTTTGGAATGTCCTTCGATGCTTCGCCACGTGCCGGATAACCTAAGGAGTGAACTAACAACAACAAGTCCAGTTAATGCAACAACAACAACAAATGATTACAAATTGTGTCAATTTGTTGTCAACAATCGTAAAAATGTCATTAACTGGGTATCGCCCAGTATTTACCACCTTCGATTCGAGTAAAAAGCTACTCCTAATGGATTGTAAACTTTGGCGCCAAGGTCTGCCCAGGCATTAGCATGACTTAGTTAATCGATGTTGTTATTGTAGCTCCTGCTGTTGCTACTATTGTTGTTTGTTGTTCAGGTGAAAGTCCTGCCGGGTTTTTTTTTTCTTTCTTTATGAGTATAGTTGGCGTGTGCCATAAATCAAGCCCTGAACTTGAACAGTCGACGTGTTACTGCGTTCTCTCCGCATGCAAAATCAATGAGAGCCAACAATTTTAACATAGTTCGATGACTGCACACAAAAGACAAGGACTAACCTAAATCAAGAAATTAACTATTTAGCTTGTAAACAATACTTGTACTTAGGCAACAAGGTTGTAGAGCCTCCCTCAAATTGATTCTATCTCTAAGTCGGTCTACTAAGGTTTAACAATATAGATAACCATCTGGATAAACTCATATTCTACATACAAGCTTAAGTTTAATGTATCATGTTTCATTGCAACTATAATAAGATTCATTATGTCGCCAGACTAAACGATTAATCTAGTATTTATGTATTCAAAATCGGGAAAGGTTTTCATATTTTCTGAACATCCGTATACTTTAGGGAAGTTATATATAAATCTTTCATCTTCAAATATTTCCACACTAATCGACAATCTTTCATATGTTGTTATAATAATATAATGCGTGACATATGTCAATCAGTCAATTTAGGAACGGAATGCACATCATTAACCTAATTCGTATTAAATTATTATCTTCTATAATTATTTATTTATCGATTGAAGTAGACCCCTCAACACACACACCGTAATTCACACCAACGTTTTCAATTTTCCCTATACATATAATTAATTTCCTTAAAAGCGTTTTAATTATAAAGTGCTGTACTTGTTGTCTGTCTAAAATCATAAATAATTAAATTAGTTATAGCCTCTACACCCATACAATTTTAATATGTCATTTGTGACAGAAATAGGTAAACAACAAAAGTTGCGTTTCAAATTATAGGCTTTCCCGTTCACTATATCAAACAAATCGAAGAAGCCGGGCCTCCAAATATAGCCAATGCTTACATATAGGCTGTGCTATAGATGGATTGACTTAAACATTCATTTAATATTAAAATCGATGCGCTGTGTCCACTCAAGCGCCTGCACGAGGCAACGCCATTTTCTCACCTCATTTTACCGGCTACTTTGGTATTCTGATGTTAATATATATGATATTCTGATATGTATATATGTCTAAAAGTGGATGTCATGGTTTTAGGGAAGTTAGTACTTTTAGAATATTTTATGTTTCCTTAATTTTGTGCGAAGATTTTGGGTGATCTGTTCAGATCAAAGGTATTGTGGTATTCTTAGAGCCTTTGACATAAAATCATTTCTGCAAAAGTTCCCTATGGGCATATGAACTCCAAGGCAAAAATCGTATTAAATTTCGCATAGCTTGTGTCCTAGTCGAGTATACTCTACTGTTGCACTCTGACTTGCTTTTTTAGCTTTTTTCGCTTATTGAATTTGTGTAAATTGCCTGCAGACACGGCAACCTGGAGTTCGTTGGATTCCAGCTGACCACTGTGTGTGTAATGTGTATGGTGTGTGTGTGTGTGTGTCACTGGGACTTTTGTCTTCGGCTCTTGTTGTTATTATTGTATGTTTGATTGTTTGTTTGTTGTCGCTGGAGCGTTGTTAATGCTTTAATATTGTGGATTGCCGCATTTTGATTTAGTTTTGGTTAGGGGGTGCTACCTGCTATGCCCTATAGCAAATATAGCCTAGATTATAACTCTGTGATAAACCACAATATGAACTACACGATGTGGTTTGAGTCATGTCACCATTGATTCACATTCCTACCAGCAGGGCAGGCTTATTAGTCGCCTGGGTGACTGAGTTTATGCACCACACATATAGAGTAATTCTGGAAGCGCGTGCTGGGGCGTGTTTAGTTCAGAGAGTTTTTCCTTTCGTTCATTCGATAAACCCACATTTTTCATTTTCATTACTGCCGTAACTGTCCCTGCCCATTGACCACGTATTGACCAAAGTCTGTGGGTTAAATGTATTCAGTGGTTTCACATTTATTTTCAAATGTAGGCGGCATGAAGAGTCAGTGACTATTCGCAGTTTGAATGGAAATTGCCCTTAAAAACATTTGTTTTACTTGTTTCACTTGTTTAGATTATATTTTAGTCTATCTATAATGGGTGGTGCTTACAAGCTAAAAATGTGTATTGTAATTCAAATATTTGAGTACAGTTTTGTTAGTAAATACTTGACAAAGATAGGGTCAGTTTAACCCCACGATTTCATTAGATTTCTTTAACATCGCTTTCATAATGGAATTTAAACTATACATATAATTGATATATACAAAATTCTAATCAAAATTCCTATATATTTTTTTTATTTGTTATTTATTCAGTTTATAAAGCTTCCTTTGTTTTATGTTAAAAGAAATTCCCATCAATCTAATAAATTCTACGTACTCCAAGGTTTTGACAGCATTTCGTGTTGCGAGAACGTTTGCCAAACAATTTTGTGATATTTTTCATAATTATATGTAATCTTTTTGCAAAATTGTTTTACTGCCATTAACTAGTCGCGTCACCTAACTAAGGAGCATGATTTATTGCAATTAAACTCGTATTTTTAGGTTGATGATTTTATTACCAAGGTTATGAAGTTATATGTGGTCTAGACAGTCGAATGTATTTAGGCGTTTGGGTTACTTTAAAAATTAATATAAAATTTGAAAAATTACATCTACTTTCGTTTACAAAAATGGTGTACATGAATCTTTTAAAAGACTATACATAAAATTTATTTATTATCTGATTGTCTTTAATTTTAAAAGGTTCTAATTATATTCAAAAAATAATTTTACAGAAGATCTATCGAAAGAAATATATATGTTCTTCAAATTAGACGGAAGAATCATTTGGTATTTGAAATTTTCAATCCAATAGTGTTGAAGTTCTGAATTTTAAAGTGAAGTACCGATGAAATAGCAAATTTCTATAGAAATGCAATCCAATACGCAAATTGCCCTAAAAGTCCAACTCACTGTTGAAATTGCAGCAAAAGTTAACATTACATTAAGTGTGATATAACATCTAAACTTGATCAGAAACCATAAAAACAAGCAACTCATTTTGAATAATTGTATGGCTTGGTCCTTGGACAAAGTGTGCTGATTGATGGTCAGCATTTGCGATGAACGGTTAATTACCTAAGGGAAACCGTTGGGTATTACCTGTTCCATGCGCTATTTATAGATCCTGACATGTTGGAATGAGTGTGCGTAATCATGCAAGTGCTTATTACTATACTATATATATACGAAAAAGGTTTGAGAGGATTTTCCAAACACCAACTGACGTCACTTTTGTTGACGTTGTGGCGCTTAAATGCAAAGTGTTAACCTTCAAGTTGGCCAATTAATGATGGTCGCAATTAAAAAACCACCGGACGTCGAAGCGTAGAAAGCCATACAAAAGAGCTGTGCGTGCTGCAATCTCAAGAACTTGGCCCGCAACTTTACTAAACTGGGCCAACTTAGACGCATTGTTTACAAAAAAAAAAAAAATAAATAAATAAAGAAACGAGGAAAATGGGAAAAGGAACTCGAGCAATGTTTTCGCATATTTCGCACATTTACGTATACAAAATGCCCACCATTTGGCTGGCCCCAATCGCAACAAACATGAAATAATGTAATATTTTACAGTTAAGCTAAAAGTAAATGCACAGCCACAGATCCAAGCGACGATAAGCCACCAAGACCAAGTAGGTCAATTATATGCGCAAAGGCGAAATGGATCCCCATCTGTTCTCAAGTTGCTCATAACAAACGAATAGAACAACAGAGCTTACAAAACAACAGCACAACATAAAACATCGATTATATAAAACAACAAACTAAAACTAAAAGTTAACTTTTGGTTTTATAGCCAAAGTTTACAGCAACCGCATTTTCTGCCGCACTTACAATTGCTGTGAGCTGTGGGATTTGCAAAAAGAATTCACCAACACTTTTGAATAGATCAAAAGAAAGTCACTCGAGTCACTTGACGCTTTTCGTTGAGGCTTTAACCGGAAAAATGGAAAACGGAAAATAGAAAACTCGCTGGTTGCCTGCGAACCGTTCGCGTGTGCTGACAAAACAGAACTAAACCGAACTGGAAAAGGCGCGACAGGCCAGCAATGGACTTCGAGTCTGGACAGAGCAGAACAAACGAAATTATATAGGCATAGTTGAGGTGTAGTACACCTGCCATACAACTACAGGCTCTATGGGTCTGTGGGTGGTTTCGGGTGCCTTCATTGGGACTATGTGTTGTGGCTCAATCAATTTCTTAGTTGGTTTTTTGTATTTTTTGTTGTTGTTTTTTTCGTTGGGGTTCGCTTTACGAAATTGTTGAAATGCTAATGCGCCATTTTGCATACATTTCTTAGCCGTTGACCAGTTGACTGTGTGTGAGTGTGAATGTATTCGTTATGTGTGTTTGAGTGTACTTGTAATCGTTTGACTGTACGACCAGCTATTCTATATGCTTGTTTGGGTTACTCATTTCTAATATACTCCCTATGCCTATTTGATATACTCTTGTAGTATGTTAGAACTTGTATCAATCAAGTCAAATAAATGCTAGAAAATATAGTAATCGAAGCATGTAATTCAGTGGCTCTACTGTGAGTTATGAGTTATTCGCTTAATGTCTTACTAAATTCGAGTAGATCGAACAATATACTGTAACTAATATGATTGATTATACTTACGGTAAAACTTAGATGGGTATGGGCTACCGAATAAACAGTAAGACTAATAGGGATTTCCTACACTGTACCAAAGTTTTAATGAATGAAACCTATTTAAGATTACATTCAAAATTAAGATAAAGCAAATATTCGATTAGATACTGATATAATTTGAAAATGTATTCTATAAATTCTGTTGAATCATTGGAATATTTTATAGTTTATTTTAAAAAAAACTTTAATTTGAATATGGAGAAAAATATTATCTAAATTTTCATAGGGTTTCCCTTTACTATTTGATATAAATGACGAACAATTTTATCAGATTAATTGAAACCTTTTAAAATATTAATGAAAAACCTTCTTCATGTTATATCATTATAATTCTTCTACTTTAATAAAAGATTATAGAAGTAATATTTCTAAATGAAGCGGATATTTTCCCACTGTATCGAGTTGCACTGAAACTTCGTTTGACCCAACTGTAGCCGTTCCAGCCATGTTAACACTTTTTTTATGCAAATCGCGAGGTGCTGTGCCAACAGCAACCCTGACACAATGGAGTGCCCCAAGGGCCACCCACTCAATTGCCGCATTTCGTTGCTTGCTTTGAAAAAAATGGAAACATTTCCGATGCCATTCCACTTGGAATGGAAAGAGGAGGGAAAACGCTTGAATGGACTTGGCTTGATTTGTTAATAAATGTTGCAAATAATAAGTGCCACACGAAAGCGTTAATTTCCGCAACCAAGTGGACATGTGTGTGTGTGTTTGTGTGAGTGTTGGCGTGTTGCAGTTGTGACATTGAAATTGAAATAAAATTTTTTTAAAATCGCAATTGAAATTATTTGTTTGATTGATTGATAGATCTGGGCTTTCAGTTCGACGAGTGTTGGCATTTGTAAATATTTTATCGAGGCGTCAAACGAGGCAAACTTTGGCTGCCACAACAGCTGTGGGCGTGGCAGTGGGGCATGCGTCACTCAAGTCAGCTCAAGTGAGCGTGTTCTTCTCTAGTTTCCTTGTATGTTTTTTTTTGGGGGCGTGTGTGCATGCCAAGGACCCAAATTTGCATTTCTTCTGGCCACTTTCACCTGTGTCAGAATTTAAATAAAAGATTTCCCTTCTTTGGCTTAACGCGCTGCACACCGTCTGATGGGCATGCGGCACGAAAAGGTCAGACGACTCGAAGATCCCACGGTTAGAGTATCCTACATAGTCAAGGTTCTTCAAACTCAGTATGTGAAAATTTGAAATTTTTATTAGCTATATTATGCCATATAAAAATGCAAGTGGCTTGTATGAATTACAATTAGATTTTTTGTTTGTTTTGATATTTAATTTGATTATTCATCTTGTTGGCAATATTACTTTAACTAAATATGCAGTAAGCATCAAACACAAATCGTATATGCATATAATATGTATATCATGTATTGTTTGTTATTATATAATGTAATGAAGAAAACGCAATACCAACTGGCCAATACTTAAGAGCTAAAGGCTAACTCAAATTCGAATAACCTACGACAAAATGGGCGTGGATCTGTGGGGGCTGGGTGGTGCTAGAGTAAACAAGAAAGCGCTTGGCTTAACAAAAAGTTTAGATATAATAGCGAACGCAGGCAAATATTTAACATTCTGTTTGAGTTTGGGATGCCGAATTGTGCTATGGTCGATATACGCTCTCTATATAGGACATATTCAGGCTGCATTTTGTTTATCATACGTTCTATGGTCTATTTTCGGCTAATAGATTAAACAATTATTTTAGTACTTTAGTTTATGTTTAAGTTAAGCATTGCAAGCGCTCATATATAAATGCATTGACAATTAGTGTATATAGGACTGAGTGTGTTTCTGTGTGTGTTTGCGTGTGCTTCTCTGTATGTGTGTGTGTGTACTTCTCTGTATGTGTGTGCTTCTCTCTCTCTGTGTGTGTGTGTGTGTGTGTGTAGGTTTTGGCATTTGATTTAAACTATTTTGCAGTAATAATGCGCTTGTTGCCAGAGTTATGTTTTATGCTAGTGGAATACTTTATCGAGCGTGCGCTGTAGTATAATTATCGTTTATCATTTTAATCGATGCTCCATTGCAAATAATTCCTTTTGGCAGTGCTTAGACACAGGGCTCCACATAATTGCCCGGAAATAGGCCAGTCACGCCATCCATGACACCCTCCCACCAACCATCGTCGTTCTTTTTCAGCACATACAGCACCGAGCTCTCCTGGAAACTCAGCTCATCATCCTTGTCGGCATAGTAGTCATAGATGGCCACCACTGTGATTCATAAAAGAGAACATTTACTACATATTTTTTGTTTTGGGCTGTAATCCTTTAGCTCACCCTTTTCAATGTAGTTCTTGGGCACCCAGCCGGGTAAGTTTTGATCCTCAGGCACAATGGGCGCCAGCTGTGGTCCAGTCGATGTGCGTGGACGTCCAAAGTCCTGATGCTCATCCTCTGGCGGCGGCGGAGGCGGCAATGGTGGCGATTGTGAGCCAGGGCGTGCAAAGTTTAAGCTGAAATGATTTCTGTGCACAACAAATATTAATAGAAATTCACATTTCTCAATCCAATTTTTAAAATAAAAGCATGCAATTTACCTATTCGGATTCCTGCGCGCAAGCAGAACAATAGACAAAGACAAATGACATGGATTATATACAACGAAATTTGTTTGATTTAATGCTAATCCTGCAGCACTTACCTGTTTATATTGCGTCCCAATGTATGCATGCCAATGTGACTCTGCTCGGTCATCTCGTGCTGGGAGACGGTAAGCGGCGAGGGAGGCGCTGCTAAGGGTTTTCTCTTGGGTTATACATATCATTTAGGAGCAAATTTAAAACGCTCAACTTACGTGGCATGCTGCTCCTGTCGTCGTAGGTCGTTGGCGGCGGCGGTGGCAGCGATTGCATCATGCCAGCCGATGGTAGATTCACATGAGTGGCTATCTGCTGGCTGGGCGGCATGGGCAGTGCACTATAGCCAGCGGCACGCTCATTGCCAGCAGCACCACCGCCTGTGGTGGTGGTGGTCGTGGATGAAGCTGTCGACATGCGTTTCGGATGTCCAATTGGGTAGTTGGGTGCATAATGGGATGGCACCTGCGGTGGATTGACCACAGGTGGCGTGCGATACTCGCGCGAACTCTTGCCCAGGGTGCCCGTATTACTGACGGATTTGCCCAGTGTGCCAGTGTTGCCTGCCCGCGACATTTGCGGTGGCGTTGGCGGCTTGGTTGTAGGCGGCGGACCCACTGATGGTGGCACCAACGATTGCACTGAACCGTGACTGGAGCCACGGTGCTTCTGTCGTGCGCCATGCTGTGCCGACGAATTGATGCCATGTCCAATCTCGTCCAGTATGGAGTAATCAATGGGCTTGCGCACATACTTGATGGGCTTCTCCGGATTGATGGGCGCCACGATCTTAAACTGGCGCGAGCTTACCTTGTTCGCGGTAAGCACACCAATTTCTCTGCAAGACGAAAGCCCTCATAGTATTGATTTGCTGCTTCTGCTGCTATTGCATGTGCACTTACCGCCTGGCCACTTTCTCCTTGTGAATGTGCACCGTTTGAGCAATATGATTCATTTGCGACTCCATCTCACTGAGCTGCTGCGCTTGCAGATCCAGCAGCTGCATGTAGCTGTACGCCAGCGTGTTGATCTGATACGCAACGCTGGCCAGCGATTGCGTGGTATAGTTCTTGGTGGCCTCCAGTGCCGCCTTTTTATTGTCGGCACGATAGTACGTGTCCTCGCAATAGTCGGCCACCCGCTCCAGATTCGTATAGCTGTCACGCAGGCTCTGGCGACCATCGGGTATTTCGGTGCGTATCAATGATGCTAGTTCGTCCATAATGTTGTCACTGGCCATTGGGGCTTCGGTTAACATGGGTGAAGTTGCTGCGAATACGGCAATTAAATAGAAAAATACAACACAACAAAACATGCATTAATTTCCACTTGTAACAACAAAACGGAAGTAAACATTCGCTGTAGGGTGGAGTCATACGCTGACGTCGACGTAGGCAGCGCTGCATGTGAGCTAGGCAGCGCTGTGCTGATTAGCAATTAGAGCGTTTAACTATTGTTGCGCTTCACACGCGATTCGTTGGCGTACTTTCAATGTGCACTCACTTGATTTACTATACGCTTGCAGTAGAAAAATGATTTAAAAATTGTTTGCTTCGCGTTAAATGCAATTAAATGCAATTGCTGTTTTACATTGTACAGACGTGAAAAGAACGCAGTGCAAGTCACAGTGTTGGTAAACACGATATTGATTGCTGTATCGCAATACGGCCACATCGCTGACCCGTTCAATGTTGCCAGACTTCATAGAGTTTGCCTGCAAAACGTAAACAAATGTTGCAGAGTTGCCATTGTACTAAAAATAGAAATTGATGTGGCAGCGCTGTAAGTTATTGTGAGTAATACAGTTTTTTTTCGCCAATAGAGATTAGTATAAAGCACTAAATTTTAGTTAAATATGTCGCACCAAACAGGCATCAAGGGTAAGTGCATAAATTCATATAAATC
>JBANCZ010000489.1:0-35061 GCA_037040025.1 Sphaerogastrella javana
GATAAACCTCGTCCATTATTCCGAATATTTTTCTGCAATATACCTACTTCAGAATTTTGAGCGGCCTCGTGCGTAAAATTTGGTAAATTGGCACTAAGTCGTGCCACAAGCTCCTCACGAGTCAATGTTTGATAATTATCTATCAAATCTCGATAATGAGCAATTGTATCCGAAAACATACGACCATCAAACAACTGCAATCCGTCTTTGAGACTCAAAATATAGACTATTGCGGTTTTGTACAATCCTTTGTAAAACGTAGGTATAAATTGCTCAAAGTCTATTGTTCGCAGACTTAAATAATCAACAATAAAGACCTCGGAGAGAAGGCTGAAAAGTCGCGAACGTTGGCAGCAATTTTCCAGCCTGAGCATTGCCACACTGCCGCCTCTTGTGGTTGCTTTCCCTTCGATAACACTCTCACACACACAAACACACACAGACGCATACTTACATATAGTGTAGCAAAGATGCCAAATTCTAAGACTTATAAGCACCCGCCCAGCCCCGTCGCACTCAAACCTCAACACGGTCTCTACTCCTTTTATGCCGCACTTTAGCTAAGAATTTTCTCTAATGACTTAAACGCAGTAACCACTAAAACATTTACAACGAACACAGCAAAGCTGCCTCAAACAACACCCCACATACATACACACACACACACATACACACACACACACAGAGAGATTGAAACACCTCTCTTGAGCCCACCAGCACCCCTTTGATCGTAGTTGGGCCCCTGGTAAAAGCCTGTGCGCATTTCCTCTTTCACTTGATGTTCTTGCTAAAGTGGCGCATTTTTGCGCAAATTTTCCTCGAAAACCGCAAGTAGAAAACTCATTAAGCGAAAAGCATTTGGCGGCAAAATGCGCCCAAGACTTACACCTGCCGGTATCCCCTTTGCCCCCTACCCCTACCAACCACAATCCACGAGCAAAATTTACATGGAGGCGTGGCCCCTTCACTAGTAAAAACAACAACAGTAAACAACAGCAGCAACACTGTTTATGGTGGAGGCCCCCACATTATCAGCAACGGCAATAGTTTAGCAAAATCGGTATCATTGCTGTACTCTACCAAGGATAACTATATAATCGAGTAGTAGTAGTTCTATAGTAAAGGATTTCTAACAAGAGATGTTCGTTTGATATTCAAAGACACGTGCAATTATTTGAGAAAACTTATCGGATGTTAATTTTAATTTACGAGGGAATTGTTCTGTTTATAATATACCTTTTTCATGAAATGTCATGCATAAGCGATTATCAAGCTGCAATCAACACTGACTAAATATTTTTAAATATCGATAGGCAGAATATAAATAATAGAAAACTAACTAAGCTGAAATATATTTAGTGACCATTCCTTAAAATGTTCTATCAATTTTCATTGATCTTTACTTGCCTATCGATATTTGTAATATTATAGTCATTATAATTCGTTATTGATAAATTATAAATGATAAAAGGTTAAAAGATTTATATATAATGTATATAGTAAAATATGATAATTTCGATAGCTATAATCGATGCACACTGTAAAACATAGAAAGTATGAATACCGTAAATTGAAATATGGATATCCACAATATAACCAATAGAGTATTGCATTTAATGCAATCTATACAAGTATAACGATATGCAAATTTATCGAATATTATAAGTAGACATCTATAGATTGCAAACATTTCATAATGTTTATCACGAAGATTGAATCGCAATATGACAACGGTTGATAATCTAGTGAAGGAATAGAATATGCAGACATAGGATATCAATTATAACAAATATTTGAATAATTGATGAATTCTGTGGGTTTCGACAGCGAGCGAAATATCAAAGACCTCTTCATCAAATAGAATTGTAAGCCATATTTCAGTCTTCTATGGCTACTATATAGACCAGGCTGTATAAGGTGGCCCTGAACCCAATACTCTTGTATCTATCGTTTGGTTTGCAATCAGAAATTGACTTCCGCTTCGATGGGTGCGCATTAAACTGATTGCGTCAAACTGTGAAAGGAAGTGGGCCGAAGTTTTGTCAGGGTCCGCATCCTGAAAGTGAATTTAGCTATTTCTTGGTCGACGGAGTGGGCAATGGGAACAGACGATAGGCGGATGGATGGCAATGGCTGTAAACTGAACTGTCATAAATAAAATAAATATTTTTCGCTGCCAACGAGCCGTGCGCCCAATGCCTGCAACCGCCCTCCACTAAGCGTTACCCACTGTGCCAAGCCAATTTGTGCCTTACAATCAGAAAGTGAGAGCTACTCACAAAGAGGGAGAGAGAGAGAGAGGAAGAGAGGTAGCAATGTCATAAGCCAAAGAGCAGCCCGAGGTAGGCGCAAATCAAAATCCTGTGACGAACTCTCCAGGCGTCCTCGCTCCGGCTCTGATGATTGGAAGCTTGCACGTGCTACATAATTCCAATATGAGGGGTAGCTGGCCAACTGACCTCCTGAACCCCCTCTACCTAAACTCGACCAAGCGCTATTTGAGCCCTGTTGCAAATTGGCACGCCAAAGGCACTACCATATACCCTGCCTGCAATTGTGGACCCTACTAGCAGTAGTATATACCTTACCCATAGTTGGGCATACTTTCTAATTCAAAGCAGGGTATACCTTTTGTACCATTCAAATATGCATTTCGTATGTTATATTTAATGCTTTTGTAGAGCA
Organism: Sphaerogastrella javana; assembly: GCA_037040025.1. Classification (NCBI taxonomy): domain Eukaryota; kingdom Metazoa; phylum Arthropoda; class Insecta; order Diptera; family Drosophilidae; genus Sphaerogastrella; species Sphaerogastrella javana. Next base: position 2,686 of record JBANCZ010000489.1, read on the forward strand.
TTTGGTTGTGTACTATATCTTAGGGATGTCCATGCGTACAAGAAAGAAGAACTACTTAGTTTTAAGGCCCTGACATAAATCCCTTGGCTAGGTCTGATAACCTATCGAGCTGCTGACTTTGGAGTTCGGTTCATTCGCTGGACGGGGCAGGCAGGTGAATGCCATTGAGATTCTGATTCCTCAATCTGCGTGCAATCTGCCACGCCCCCCGCTTCTTTTGTATAGCATCGTGTGCTCGTGTTTTTCATTAGAATTGTTGTTGTTGTTGTTGTTGCTGCTGTTGTTGTTGCTGTTGCTGTTGCTGTTGCTGTAAATTTATTAGCATAATGCGTAAAGATATCGCGTTCATTTGACAGCTTTTCCAAGTTGCCGCTTCGCTGGCACAGTTGCTGGCGGTGCTTGAATCAAGTCCCTTATGACCAGCTGGAGCAATCGCTATAGCTCTGACCGAATAGCTGTAGTGTGAGCTGGAGCTGTTACTTCTTCTTATTTCATTGTTTCATTATGTTAATAAGCCAGAATACACATAATGAAGCATCACAGTATCCATCCACTAGCCATTGGGCCCCGCCGCCGCCGGCAAGAACTTCGCACTTCCGTTTCTCCATGTCTCCTCTCCTGCTCTGCTCCACGCTCCACTCGCCCTCCTTTGTGCTCTGTCCGAATTCACTCGAATTTCTAATATCCAAGTTTATTATGTCATCTTGAACCAGGACGACAGTTTGACCGTCCGACCGCCCCGCCGTCCCAACGTCTAAACGTCCGACCGGCGACACTTTGCTACAATGGCGCCATAAAGTTTATTCGTGTACGAAAAATACCCACTTGATGGAGCACCGCCAGCACGGAGGAGGAATAGAGTAAATGAACAGAGGATGCAGGAAGCAAGGCGCTGTCCAGAAAGGGTAATGAGCAGCTGCAGCTTACCTCACGTCCACTGTTCCAATCCCCTGCCCTCAATTTGGCCCTCATATAAATCGACGCAATTATTTTGGCAGCGCTGGTGTTCTCGCGCCTTGGAAGTGTTTCAGTTCAGCAAATTGGAATATTTGCATAAATTACGCGTTCGGTCAATACTCAACCAAAGAAACACTAAAGTCAAATGACGCGAAGCTGCAGAGAGGATGGATGGATGGATCGATGGAGGGATGGCAGGATGGAAGGATGGAAGGATGAAAGGATGGAAGGATGGATGAATGAATGCTGTAACAAAAGCAAATCACATACAATAGCGCAGCGGCAACTAGGACGATTTATATATTCATAGTTGTATTCAGCGTGTGGATATGTAATGCTTCAACAATCGATTCGTATACAAATTGCATGATAAACATTTTGTTGAAAACATATCGAAATATAAACGAATAGATGCATATAAATTGAAAAAAAAAGATTGATATACAGATATAGATACAAATACAGATACAGATACAGATACAAATTCAGATACAGATTCAGATAAAGGTACAGATTCAGATATATTTAGTGAATGATAAAAACATCAATAGATGTATATACTATATATGTGTATAACATTTTCAGTTAAAAGTCTTTAATAAAAATATCTAAGGATTACTTATCGATATTGATATTTGATACTTAGCAAGTTATTAGATAACGGATAATCGATAAGCGTTAATTGATAATTAAGTTAAGTAATATTTGATAATTGATAATCTCATCAAGATTACCGATAACTGATAAATGATTATTAAGAATCGATAATACATATTCAATTATTAAGAATCTGCAATTGCCAATCGAATATTGACAAAAGATAGCACTCGATAGCGAGCACCTATAATCGATTTCTACGTTTTAAACTATACAAATATTACCATTCATTTTCATTACATCTTTTATACAAACAAACTCGTTATGGAGGATATCGGACCAACCACAATCGATGTGCAACGCGTATCATTATTTGTGATTAAATATAGTAGTGGGTTCGTTAGATTTTCGTATGCCAATTCATTCTCCATTAAAAAATATAAACAATAGATCACTAAAAATTTCGTACAATCTATCTTAAATAAATATAGCAAAATAATTATATCAATTTTGCGAAGCCTTCTCAGAGTAAGTCGAAATCAATAAATTTCCAGACACTGAAAATAAGTTACAAAATGATTATAAAATTTTCATTATGCCGCATAATATGATTGATTTCTTGCTCATTATTTGCGACGGTTCTACGAGTTTTCAGAGTTCGTCTTCCGCAAAAATGAAGCCTAAACAAAATGTTTCCGTGTGACTTTCATCTAAATGAAAAAAAAAGGCCTTCCTCCCTTTCATGGCACACCCTGGCATTCTCCGTCACCTGTAAACAATTATAAATCTGTTCAAAGAAGCAGATTTGCGGCGTGAGGCTCAAATTTTTGGTTTGGTTTTGGGAAAAGTTTTTCATTTTGTCGGCCAGCTCAAAATTAAAATCCATTTACCAAAGGCCGACAGCAACCGGGGGCATCTGAAAGAGAAAGAGAAATGCCAAATAGAACAAGAGTGAGAGAGACAGCGAGAATGAGGGTGTAAGGCGGGAAAAAGGGAAAGCAAATGCTGACAGAAGATTACCTCATTAATTTCTATTAAAATTAAAATAAGTTTTGCGCTTTTTGGGAGGAACACAAAGCGGCACAGGCATAAAATAAATAAATAAATAAATAAAAGAGAGAAGAAATCCTGTGAGAGTCGAACAGAGCCAGAAAATGTTTACACATAGAGAGAGAGAGAGAGAGAGAGAGCGGGAGAGAGAGAGAGGGACGGCCAGTGAGGATATGGGACATTTTGAAAGGACAGTCGCTCTAGAGTTCTGTTCTGCATAGGTTGAATGACTTTCAAAGCATTTTCAAAAGCGAACGAACACAATTTCCTACTTACAACACATTTTATAAATATTTAATAGGCGTCCACAAGGACAAGGCCCTTGCTGCCATTCCGTTCTGGTCGCTATCTCACTCTCTCTTTGCGCCCTCTCTCTCTCTCTCTGTCTTTCTCTGTTATACAATTCTTTTTGGTTCTGGTTCTGCTTTTGGTTTGGTCCATCAAAACCGCAATTGAAAGTTATTAGACGAGCTCAGTTGGCGTCCAGCTGTGTCTAATGATTTCTCTTTCTCCCGCTCTCTCTTTCTCTCACACTACCTCACCTTCTCTCTTTCCCTGTCTCTCTCTCATACTCACTCTCCCTCTCTCACTCTCACAGTGTTGTTTTTTACCCCAACTATAAATTTTCCAGCAGCTTTTGACCCACAATTTTTAACGCTCGACAGGCAGGTTTTAGCCGTTTTAGAGCCGTTTTGAGTCGTTTTTAAAAGCGTTCATATAGAAAGCACAAAATCCTTTTCGCCATTACCTAAGCTGTATAATATTTTCCCCTACAACGAAACGTTCTACCATAACTAAAGCATTATACATTTCATTCATGTCACACGTAACAATGAGAGCATTAATGTAATCCAAAAGGACTGTAGATTTCCGTCTTATATATGGTACCCTATAAGTACTCTACACATAAATTAATGCTTTAAAAGTTAGTAAAAGGAAATTCTAAAATTATCGAAACAAGTAGAAAAATAAGCAATATATTCATAGAAGTAAATTGATGGAAGTGATTTTAATTTTAATGTTAAAAATATATAATTTTTTTGAAGCTAATGGAGTGATATTCCTTTTTTTTTTTTAGATCTTGAGCAAATAGAATGAAAGTTTCGTTGTACAATACAAGAGAAGCTTTAAAATAAAACTTTCAATATAATTGACAATATTGATTTTCCGATATTATTATCAAAGTGTTTTGTTTACAAACAAGTTATACGTACATAAATAATCGATTAATAACTGAAGAATTAATTTATATAATTACAATAATTATGGAAAATATCCAACAGTAGTCTATCTGTCTGTCCTTGTTCTGAGAACCATTCCTACTATTCGATATTTTATTGTTTTGAATTTCAATTTAGTCCAAGGCGTAAGTTACTATAGTAAAGTGTGTTTTAGTGTACCTATTTAACCCCACCCTCTCTCTCTTTTCCTCTCTATCATCTTCCTGTCTCTCCCTCTCTCCCCTTTCTCTTTCGCTGTCTTCCATATATGGTATAGAATATATATTGTCACAGTTGTACCGTAATTTTTCTTTAATAAGCACCCCATATCCGTGGCTCTTTGGAGATGAAAAGTCCTCCTTGGTGGGGATGGGATAGCTTAGGTGCTCTTTGAGGGGCTCAAACTTTAGATGAAGGCATTCAATGCAGATTTTGCTGTGTAATCCGCATCTTGGCATTGTGTTTGCAGCACTTTGATGTTGCTTTTTGGACAACCAACAAAACCAAAAACAAAACGAAAAACACAAAAAAAAAAAAAAATATTATACAAAGCAACACACAGAGAAAAAAAGTATATGTATATGTGCTTACATATGTGCACACATTATAAATAAAAGGAATTACTATATGTACTGTAGAAGTGTAGAAGAAGAAAGCAAAAAAAAACCTAGCTGAAAGGACATTTTGCACGCGCTGCCGCCTTAATGACGACGATTAAAAGGCGCTCCACAAAAAAAAAAAAAAAAAACACAAAAAAGTTGGATGCCCTATGCTGTACTAAGAGTGGAGGTGGAGGGGTGAGCAATGGGCAATGGGTAATGGGAAGGGGTGAAGTGAAGCAGGCACACAGGTGCAGGGCAGTGCCTGCATGAATGTGAATGAGAGGGATGTTGGGGGAGGTGGTTGGGGATGGGGGTTGAGTGGTTGCAGAGGGTGGCACAGGGTGACACTTTCAGCGCTACATGAAAAACTCATAAAGCAAAAAGGAAACAATTACAAATACAAGTGCACACACACACACACACACACACACACACGCTCAAACACATGTGTGTGAATAGCATAGAGAATAGAGCAGGGGTGTGGGTTGCTAAAACGAAGGGGGGGGTGGGTGTGGGTGGTGTGGCGCATTATTTACAGCTGTTTGAAGGATTTCTGTTACAATTTGTTTGCGGCGTTTCGCTTTAACAAACGCTTCGTTCTCGCTCTCGCTGTTGCTGTCTCTGTCGACGTCAACGTCACAGTCAGCGTCGCCGTCGCCGTCGCTGTCGACGTCGACGTCAACGTCTGTGTGTAGCTGCTTTACTTTTATTTCCTTTTATGGCTTTCCTTGTGCTGAAGAGTGAAATTGTTTCCGCCGCACTTAACGATGCTGCGATGCTGTGATGCTGAGTTGTGTTTTAGCATCTTCTTGTTCCCCTTCTTCTTCTCCATCTGCTTCTCCATCAGTTTGCTCTTGCTCTTGCTGTTGTTCGTCCTCTTTAGCCTCTGCTATGCTGTGCTGCTTGCTCTTCATCTGTTTCCCCTTACATTTGATGGCAAACATTTCCGCTGCTCGTCGCATAATTTAATGCAAATACCGCTGCCACACCCCCATCCCCATCCCATCCCCATCCGCATCCCCTATGCCCATTCCTTGTCTAGTCTTACTGACTAAATATCGATTTTAATAAGAGCAACATTTCTTCGTGCTTTTTCTTTTCGTATATATATCTCTTTCTTCCCCTCCCTCACTCTCTCTCTCTCTCTCTCTCTCTCTGTCTCTCTGTCTCTATCTTTCTCTTTCATTTCTCTTTTGGTGCATTTCGCTGTCATCTTTGGCTGTCCTTGGGCTGACCTTTGCGCTCACTGCATTACATTGATGCTGCTCTGCTTCTGTCAGGTCCTTGAGCGGCCTTAAAGTTTCCTTTGTGCAGCGCCAACATAAATATTTCAGCTCTGCTTGATTTCTAAATATTTCTACTAAATATTATCAATGTGTATCCGTTAGTTATTCATTTTAATTAGGGATTTTCAATTATAGATTCATTAGTTTAGTCATTCGTTTGCCATTCTGTTAAGTTAACAGAGCTCGCATTTGCACTCCCCTTTTCATTGAACTGTGCCACTTATCGATAGCAGCTTAGTATATCGATTTCGTAAAAAAATATATATTCACATAGTTTAAATTATCGATTTAAATGCTCTTATTAACGTATCAATTAACATTAACATATTATGCTACTTAACAAATTATTAAGAAACAAGATTGGATATTGGCAGCCCTGTTAACTAACAGAATTACTTTACATAAATCGATAACTTACTGAGGGAAATCGCTTAGAGTATCGATTAAATTAAATTATGTTTATATTCCGTCCCTTTAATATTATTATTTATTGTTTTTTATTAAGTATAAATTATTCTGATTTCATTTGTTGCATGTGGATCGATCATCCCCTACGAGCCAGCCCCCAAATACCTTCGGATGACCCTAGACAGACGCTTGACCTGTAGAAATCATATACAGAAGAAGAGACGCCAGGCTGAGGAGCGAATCAAGCAGCTTTATTGGTTGATCGCGAGCCAATCAAAAATGAAGCTGAGGGTAAAGCTTCTGGTGTACCAGAGCATCATCAATTCATATGGACCTACGAAATCCAGCTCTGGGGCACCAGTAGTAGGCGAAACCAACAACTCATCCAACAGCTCCAAAACAAAACGCTGAGGATAATAGGCAACGCCCAGCCTTACCACGACAACGACACGATTCACTCCCATCTTGGCATCCCATGGGTCTCTTCTGTAACACAGAAGAGCAGTAATAACTACCTTTCCAGGCTCGAGCGTCACTCCAACCATCTGGCAATCATTCTGCTGGACAACAGCACCACAAGGAGAAGGCTGAAAAGAACCCATCCCCTCGAACTGCCGCACATGGAGGCGTAACCCGGAGCGACGAGATCCAGGACTAACCAACTTTTTTTTTTTTCTTTGTAAAAAAAAACCCATTGTCAAATGTCCCCAACCATACCATTTAATTATTGTCAATGTATAGATAGATCTTAAATAAAAGTAATATAAAATATTAATATTAAACAACATTAATGTTCAATGTTATGTCTAGAATGATAGTTAACAGCAACGCCTGCAACTTATCGATTAACATTAATATCGGTTCAAACGTAAAATTATCAACTTCGATTTAGCAACCAGACGATCAAATTTAGCAAAAATATCTAAATTTCGATAATAATATATATATTTTTTGACAATATGTTTTTTTTTCAGTTATTTTACAGATTGAATAATTCAATAATTTCATACTCGTATTGAACGCCAGAATATAGACATATTCGTGAATATATTGGATGTTTGTGCCACTTTGACGAATGTCTCGGTTACCTTTTGAACTGTCGCAACATTTCACTGTCAGCTGCAATTAAAATCCAACTCAAATTCTTTATGGTTTGAGGGGTCTCGGAAGGGTCGAGGGTTATTATATATAATAAAGCTTCAGCCATTTTTTCTAATGCTGAAAATTCGATCGTCATTTGTGAGTTTTCACACGCAATTCGCCAGAGCACGCGTGTGTGCCAACATGTGTGTATTCGTGAGTGTGTGAGTGTGTGTTTGAGTGTGAATGTGAGTGAGAGTGTGAGTGTGAGTGCGAGTGTGAGTTTGAGTGAGTGAGTGTATGTGGGTGTGTGGCTGTATGGGAATTTGAAGTATAAAATAAGCAGACACGTGGCACACGAAACCTATTGAATGATAAGCATGCAACTAAAAAGCTGCCATATGAATCCTCATACGATATATATACATATGTATGTTATATTAGGCGATAAGAGGGGCAAAAGGAAACAGAGAGGGGGAGAAAGTGAGAGGGAGAAAGGAAGATATAAAAAATCGAATTTCAAATATCAGAGAGAAACGAATTTAAATATGCGAATGCGAAAGGGATAAGCGCAACATTTTTTCTTTATGCAAAATAGGAAAAACATTTTTCTGCAAGGGGCTTATAGCGGATTTATTTTGGCAACGCCGACTCCCCACCTCCTTTGCCTTTGCGCCCTGTTCGGCCCATCCCATTCCTTGCCTGCATCTCTCGTACAGGAAATACACAACCAGAAAACAAATACAAATACACGCAATCCAAATATTAACGTGCAGACTCTCAAATAGCAGATACAAATTCGAAAAAATACCAACAAAAAAAAAAATACAAAAATACAAAATAAACCGAAAAAAGATGAAAAAACGGAAAAAAGAATGAACTCGCATGCTGTGAGTTTGGGACAGAAATTGGGCTGAAATGGACTTGGGTTGGAGGTGATTGGATTGAAGGATGCGTGCCCTGGTTGACAGACTTAGACATGCACGAAAACAGTAACAACAACATTAGGTATGAAAAAAAGTAATCGCGCCATGTGTGGGGTCCTAAGCTGACATCGAAATGTAAAGCCAATGAGATTTCGGAGAGGCCATCCAAATAGTTCTAGAAGGACAGACCCTACCCGAGGGACCATCCTTAAACTGTGAACTGTGAAACTGAACGTAAAGTATCAAAAATATCTGCAAACTCCCTATAAGGAATATTAATTTAAGTTGTTATACTGAGACATTATTTTAAAATTTCCTTTACTCACTACCATTGGATTATTAGAACCTTAAACCTTTACCTATAAGCATATAGTCTACATAAATTTCTAATAGAATCTATAAAATTACTTATCATATACGGCATGGGGCAGAGTTTTATTATAATTGAGAGATGGACATAAAAAGAAAAGCCTATGTCTTTATTTTTTCGTTTTTGTTTCATCCTCGCGTTTGGGCCAAGGAGAGATTTTCTTTACAGCTGTTGGGATTTCGCTTTGTTTTAAATTCCCTGCCAGACCCTGCAGAAAGTCATCCATTAAAATTTCGAAACCCATTTTTAATGTTCAGCCAAAATACATGACAAACGGTTAAAAGATTTGCCAGACTTTGTTCTTAACCCTTTTTTGGGATTCTGAGGAGCCACTTGAAGAGTTTAGTTAAAGGGAGCTTAACTGTTATGATTCTGATGTTGATGAAGCACTACAAGAAAAGCAGGAAAACCGGAAACAAAAAAACAAAAGAAGAAAAAAAATGAAAGAAAAGTAAAGAAAAATAAAAATAAAAAAAAAATTTGGTATGTATGTTTGAATGAGTTTGAGTGATGTGGCTGATGGATGGTTGAATATGGATGGTATGTTAGTCTGGACTACCACTATGTGGGGTTGCTATAGCATACGAGTTCCACCATATACAGGGTGGGGGCTCAGCTCACGCCTCGATAAGTGTGCGGCCTCACAGAAATTACACGCACACTTGCGCGTTCGACTCCTCATGAAGTTGATGGATTGCTCTGGCGCGCCGCGACGGTCAACTACTGACTGACCATAACTGCCAGTTAGTTCACCCGCTCCAACCACTCCAAGCACTCAACCCGGAAAAAACAGGAGCAGCAAGAGCATGCGTGGGGTTTGGACGGTAGCGCCCATTGCTACGGCTATTCAGTTGATAAATGGTAGGCCCATAATGAATGGTTGTCCTTTTTGGGGGCTGTCTTACTGTTAGGAATCAGATTAAAGTACACGAATATATATATCAAATGTTATTGTAACATGTTTCCAAACATATAAAGTATTTGTTTACTTTTACAAAATCCGATTTCACATAATTAACGAATAATACGCGAACCAAACAAAACAACTACAGTTATAAAATGGAACTTCTTGACAATCAGGCAACATTCACACTGTACATATGCAGGAATACATTGTATTATTATATCATTTGACTAGTTCCCATACACTCCATAAATTAAATATAAGATTCCCATGCTATACTCTGGAAATTTAGATGTCATATCTTTAAGCATTAGTTTTTCCAAGTGCATAAACGAACTGATTTGGTGGAAACAATTAAATGGATCTAGCCCAGCACATGGCCCTCGAATGATAAGCCCACTCCTCTCGCATTTACATACCCCTCCGCTGCGCCTCCTTAACACTTGTGCACTTGCCGGGGAGGTCGCAGAGGTCGTGGAACAAGTTGCAGCCAATGAATCGAATGCATTTCCATATTTAAATGAGGGGGTGCTTGGGGGCAAGGGAGGGACCCTGGCAGAGGCATGCAACATAATCGTAATTACTTAATGCGTTGAACAATGTTTCTGCCACTAAATTTAAGTCGAAATGCATCATTAAATGGAACAGACTGAGCTCCGTCATCTTACAGCAAGGCAGCAAGACAGCAAGGCAGCATTGGGTGCTGTAGGAGCCAAAGCATAGCATTGATTATGCTCTAAGTGAAAACATGTGGAACACAGCCTCACTATCTGTCTGTCTGTCTATATGTTTGTCGGTCTGAGTGTCTGGTTGTCTGATTCGCTGGCACCATGAGTCATAAGGCTGCCAGATGCTACAGCTGCCATAGCTGATCGACCCCTAGTAACAGACCAGAACACAAAACAATCTATAGACCCTGCAGAACGAAGCGAAACTATAAAATGAGTACATTCAGATGAAAGTATTAAATTTTAATTACAAATTTGCAGAATGATCAGGTTATGCTACTACTAGCAAAACTGTTGCCTCTGACTTCGACGAAGTCATATACCACACAAATATGAAGTTATATATTTTATGTGAATTATACACAATGTGTATTTTTATAGCTCTTACTTTGCGGCAATGTATCACATAAAAAGACCGCCACAATCCATAAAATATATTTCAATAAGTGGTATTATTTTGTTATTCAAAGAAAAATATGCGATTTTAGATAAACAATCGAATATTTGTTTTATTACAACGACTACACTTACAAGACCTCTACAGTCATAGGAGGCTATTCAAAATAAACTTGTATCAACTAAATAATCAACTACACGATTAATCAAGTACAATATAAAGAAAACAATGTTTTTTTAAAGCTCATTTGGACGAATTAGCTAATAGCTTTATTTATTTATCTTTTCCCTTGATTACTGTTGAGAGTACTCTCTATTTAGTGGACTACAGTGGCATTAGCAATGTTAAAATTTCATTAAAAATCGATAGCTTAAGATATCAATTAGAAGTTGAGAAATAATTTTAATTAATTTATGAAATAAAAGATTCAGCTAATAATTGTAAGATTGATACATGAATTCTATATATTCAGTATCTTCAACATTTACATTTTGTTCAGTGTAATAATGATTAAAAATTAAGAACACCTCATCTAACTATTCCAAATGCTTGGATACTTGTTGCATCGAAAATTTAATATTATGCACCTGAAATTTAATATTATTTTATGCAATATTATATTAAGACTTCCATTTATTATTTAATACCATTAATGTTAATCTAAATATTATTTAAATGTACTCATATTCGAACGTAATTATGGCATAATTATAATAAACTGGCCATTGGAAGCATTTTAAGGTGTTCCACAGGGGAACCACATCTATTATTAAAACCCAAAAATTAGCTGTTATATACATATATGGTAGCATTTAGAGGAAGGGGGTGGCTAAATTGTATCTATCTAAAAAGTTGAACATGGTGATATTTGTGCTGAATGATAAACAGAGCCAAAACCAACAAAATTATGCAAATGTCAGCCATTAGACTGCCGCTCTTTATATGCTAATGAAAATGCCGTGGAAATTTATATCTTTATATACTTTCTGTATATGTCTTTGAATGTATTTGATGTCGAAAAATAATTAGGTTCATGCGTAAAACGGCTACAATTAAGTGACCTGAAACGAAATCTACAATTAAAACCTTATAGAAATGACCATATCCGACACAAAATTTTAATTATAGATAATTTATTGAATATCCAATACCCTTACACATAAATAGAACTGATATCAATACAAATGGATTATATTAACCTGGTGTATAGAGATTCAATGTCATTTTTAAAATGCATTGTATCGCATTTATGAATTTGTCGATATGCATTTATCGATATTTTTACAAAATGTTATAAATAAAACTTGTAAGGTTATCGTTAGTCGGTCTGCTATACCTTGATATGTTTAGGTTATTACGACAATTGAAAAACTTCTTTTCCCACTGTCAAACGATTTAAATTTGTTGGATGCAAAAATTCGAGACACGTTCGACATGGGAATAAAAAGAAATATATAACCCCTTATGCCACGGCACAACTCTATTCAAAATATCAGATTGAAACGTGTTAATTATATTTTTGTTAAATTCATTTGATATTCAATAGTCAGCATAGACAAGGTTTCTATATTCGATTTGGGCTTCAAATTTCAATTGCGACACAAACGATAATTGATTTATAATTGAACGCACGACATGAAACACTTAAAGGAATATCAATATTTTAAGACAGACAGGCACACGGACAGACGGACAGATAGACGGACATGGCTCAATCGACTCGGCTTCTCTTCCTGATCAAGAATATATATACTTCATGGGGTATGTCACGCCTCCTTCTGCCTGTTACAGACAAATCGACTTTGCAGAAAAGTTAATAGACCCTTTTGTGTTTTTTAAACACAGGGTCTAAAAATAATAAATAAATCTAAAGATAGTAGTGCATATAATAAATCAAATTACATTTATTGCATTTATATCTATAAACAAATAAAATCAAATAAAATCTTTGGGGAAGCTTCAAAGTCGATTGAAACGCAACATTTTTATTTTATTTAATTGAAATGTATTAAAGTTAAGTTAAATAAATAATAAAATTCCGTAAAAAGCTGAACTAACATCATGCATTAAATTCACATTAAATTCTATTTGGATTACGAATAATTTAATGTAATACCCACTGCTTTTTGAATACATTCAGCGTTGCATTCAACTTGTGCATATTGCATTTCATTGCTGTTCAAAAGTTAATCTATTCCAAACTGTTTCACTTTGGATTAGACAACAGCAGCAGCAGCTGCAGCAGCAGCTATTCGGAGTAACCTCCTCCACCTCCTATACCCTGGTATGATATCGAAAATATGAACGGCGCTTCAAATTCTAAGCCCAGAGGGAATAGCATTGTTAAGCTGGCCCCTGTTTATGCCGTGTTGCTGCTTGGAATATTGTGGGAACAAGCGACGTGGGAGCTAGGGGTAGCACCGCATCCTGAGGGAGGGCAGAGCGGGGATAACAACGATTGCTGTTGCTGTTGCTGCTGCTGCTGCTGCTGCTGCTGTTGCTGTTGTTGTTGTTGTGGGGATTAGTGTAGTGGGGTTTGCCATGCGATGCAATAAATTAAAATAATGTTTGCTCATTTAAAACTTAGGGGCTGCTTTAGGAGCGAGTCTGGCTAGAAGCACTTGGACAACGGGGCGAGTGGGGCAGCCGGGATGGGGGGGTGGGTGGGGGTTGGGTGGGTAACACAGTCGAATAGCATAGCGAGTACAAGTGTTTGCTTGTGCGCCGTTAATTTGTTTTTACGACACTTGTTGGTGTTTATTATTTCTGTTTCTGTTTTGCAGCTCCCGCGTTGGCGGTTAGTCATTGGGGCGGAGGAACAGCAGCAAAAGGAGCAACAGCAACCAATACGGTTACCCCGCCGCTACCCACGCACTTCGAAAAATACTCCCGGGCGGGGCGAAATGTTGTAGGGAGCGCGATGCGGTCCGCATAAGCACTAGAAACAACAACAGACAATTAGATAATAACAAATTTCAGTTCCATTTGTTGACACTCGTGAAATGTGAAACAAGAGATACAAACTGAATTTCCGTTTCAATCTAGGGGAATCAGCTGCACTACAGAATACACATACGTACATGAATATATATGTATATGTCTCCATATACATTCGTATGTGCATTTGTATGCACTTGGAAAAAAATAAAGGCTGCATCTATTTCACTATGATATGGAATGGAAAATGGAATGATATAGATGGCCAGATATGGCCCTTATGGTGGGTTTTATTTTACTTCAATTTGAAATATTTAATTGTAATGTTAACATCATTTATAATATTAAATCATTTATAATAATTTAATATTATTCATAATATTTGTTGCGCGGCGAGGGGAGAGATACTCACTATTGCTATATAAGAAGAACGCGCCGTAAAGAAATATTAAGCATTTCTTCTCCTCAAGTTTTTACCAAGTTTTGGATACCTACCCCAATCCCCACAATATGTTATAAAAATTTTAAATAGTCTAACAAATAGTATTTTTGAGTTACAACGTTCTGTTTTAAAACATACCTATTCCCTCCTTTGTACCAAATGCCCCACTAATGGATACCCAAACATTAAAAATAGGTATTACAGCTGCAATTTTAAACTTAGAATAATCTGTTTTGGCACGTATGCTTACATTTATATTATAGATATTCATGCATTTTCATATTTTGGATACCTGGCCACACTTCCGCACAATAAGGTAAAAAATTTAATTCTGTTCCGAAAATGATAAGCACAGGGTCCTTATCATTCGCACAGTAGCTACGGTTGGATATTTTATTAACTATATTATTTACATTATTTTTAAATAGTAACCTACATTTACAGTTTAATTATGTTAACATAAATGTTATAGCAACACACAATTAACATAGTTGATTAACAGCAGTACTGTAATAACAGACTGAGCTGTTAATGCGCCCAATGAGGGGAGAATAGATAGGCGTAAAGGGTCTGTTTCTGTTGTGTTTAAATTGTATTAACTTAATCACAATTACTAAATTATTGCCACAGTTCTGCAGTATAATTAGGGGCCAAAGTATTTCTCGAAGTGTAGCAGAAAATGTCAAGCATATTATTTGTAATATGAATCCAGCAATGCATTCGTCGAATGAGACCGACAGACAGATAGACATTGAGATGAAAGAGATAGAGAGACAGATAGACAAAGAGACAGACTGACTAGTTAACTGAATACTGGGCTATGTCCAAAGTCCAGCCACAGATTAACCCATCATGAATCTTAATTAGCAAAAGGGATCAGGGCAACGAGAGAGGGAGAGCAATGGAATAACATAGAATGGATGAGTAGAGAAGAAAGAAGACTCATACAAAACGAACGATAGCAAGAATAGGACAAATGGGTAATGGGTAAAGGGTAATTGGTAATGGGTGATGGGCAACTATGGCCAGGGCGTTGATAGACAAGCGACAGTCGAACTTATTACGCAATTCCAACTCGAACCCGTACCCGTACCCGAACCCAAATCTGAATCCGAATCCAAATCCAAAAACATGTACAAAACTGAACCTGAACCTGAACCTGAACTCCATATCCCAAATCATGCGAGCACAATGAGCCGAGCAAAAGAAGTACCAAAAAAAAAATAAAATAAAAATAACACAAAGTAGAGGAACACAAGAAAACACACACACACACACACACACACACACACACACATAGGCATACACACAGAAAATAATTGTTTTGCTTTTGCGGCACAAAAGATAAAGAACAACAACAATGGCAACTTGAAATAATAAAGCAAAGCCTAGCTAAAAGTCTCTTTACAGAGTGTATGATGAAGAGAGAGAGAGAGAGAGAGAGAGAGAGAGAGAGAGAGAAAGAGGAAGAGAGAGAGAGAGACCGTAGAAAGACGGTGTGATGGAAGGAAGCGAGTGGAGGGCAGAGGGGTAAACAAAGAGCAAACATTTAAAGACAGAGTTGTGTACTAACAAACAAGGGCATCCAGTTTTTTTTCTATTTTTTTTTTTATTACTTCAAAAAGCATTTTTTTTTGCTTTTTTGCTTTTAAATTTGTATTTTTTTCTAGTCCAACCTTTTTTGAAAAATCAAAACAAACGAGCGTGGAATGAAGGAATGAACGCTAAACGTAAACAACACCGAGCACACCCCGCTGAGCGACAGCAACAACAGCAGCACCACCAACAACAACAGCACCACCAACATCAGCACCACCAACAACAACAACAAGGAAAAGGAGTGAAGCTTCAAGTCAACTCGCCAGCGGGAGTAGGTGTAACTCCAGTAGTGCTCAAATGAGACAAACAAAAAGAGCAGAGAAGATACAGAAGAGAAGAGAAGAGAAGAGAAGAGAGACGGATGAGAACGATGCAAAGAGACGGCAGATAAAGAGAGAGAGAGAGAGAGAGAGAGAGAGAGTGGCATGAGAACCAGTTGGGCCTGTTTGAAAAGTGGCCAGATGCTCGCTGCTTTTTTTTATTTTTTATGTTTTTTATTTTTCTTTGGGTCTTTAACAGCCGTAATGATAATAATAAAACAAAAAACAAAAATCAAAAAACAAAAAACAGAGAGCTTAATGATCAACATGTGGCGATATGTATTGTACTACCTGGTACTCAGCCTCCAAAGCGACATCCCTGCATTATGATTCAAAGATCGCAAGATCTTCAATAGAAACAACAAGTAATCTTTTTAGCTAAGCTTGACCATTGAATTATACAAAATATATAATTATCTTATACTTTTATTATTGTAATTTATACAAATTAATCTATAAATGATTGCGTGAATCGATACTTCTAATCGGTATTTTCGCTTGAGGCAGTTCTTACAGTTTTCTTATAAATATTATATGTACAAATATTTCTCTAATTCCTTTAGTAATAGTTTCTAAATCGTTTTACATAAATTCAAAAAAAAAGGTTTACTAAATAGGTTTATAAATCTTCATTTGCATGCCATGGTGTATATCTTTCGATTCTAGGTACAATTCATAGTAAATAACTGATGTCAATACTTTCAATTGGCTGAGCTATCGCCATCTAATGTTGGCTAGAAACAATTGTGATTAATTCAAACTGAAACTAAATTCTCTGGATTTTTATAAATAGTATGACATTTAAATCGCCATAATTCATGACAAATCATGAACACTAATCGCCTATGTAGCAGAATAAAACATATATACAGATATAATATATATAATAGAGTATAACTATTATACTGATTATTATGGCAACGGCGGAAAATGACCAAACGAAAAGAATTTTCCAAGCACTATGACCTCAGCTCAGTTGGACAACTACAAGAACAACATCAAATGCGAATAAATGAATGAATGAAGGGGGGGTTCGGAATTGTGATGGGGTTGGGGGTAACTGGGAAGCCGTATGATATTGAATAAGGGGAATAGTCGTAACGAAAGCCGAAATGAAAATATTTCATCAAATGAAAGTTAATCATAGAAACGCATTCAGTAGATTTTACTGTGAAGCCCTACAAAAAATCCTATCAAAATAAGTAAAGCAAAAGACATGACGCCCACCACACACTCAGAGCCCTCCCTCTCAATCACTCTCTCCCTCTCTGACTCTGTCACCCGTCCGTTGGCCACAATGTCTGCTTGTCTGTATATCTGTCTGCCAGTCTGTCTTTATGTCTCTTCCTCTTACGTTCTGTTGCTTTTCGTTCTATTTCATTCTTTAAACAATTTAACAAATGCCACAAACGACAATTGGAAGGCGTTCGAAGCACGTTCGTTAATTAAATTAATTGAAGCGTCTTTTCTGTTCGGGGCGCAACTTATGATGGAACTCTTGCCGCACCACATCATGCTACCAGGCCAGAAGGCAAATGCCGGCTTGCTCCATAGAACTGACCTACAAGCCAGGCCATCGAGTTCACTCAGTCCAATGGGTCCACTGAGTCCATTCAGTCCATTGAGTCCATTGAGTCTACTGAGTCCGCTGGGTTCGACGAGTCCATGCATGCACCCTATACCACACGTCCATCAAACACTTTGTATCCATACCAATCTACAGAGCCGGATCGTAACTGTCGTCGTCATTCGTTGATTTGCTCTAATGTCCGTCATAAAAAAGATAACGAAATGTTCAAACTGGTAAACTATAGACCATCTGAGAAACCTACTTGTTCGAATATTTTACACCCTACCTTTTTCTAGATACAGAAATATAGTTTAGGCATTCAACTAATCTTATCATAGAATTCTAGAATATAAAATAGGAATATACAACAAATTATTTAATGTGATATTAGCTCTTTAATCTAAAAGAGTTCGGTTATGGTCAAAAAGGAAGCGATCTAAGATATAAGATATAGAAAAGCTTTACTTTTGATTTGGGATAGATTAAAAATATGATATGTTGGGCTGTGATATCTGTTGCTGATCTCTGTTGAGGTCTGTATTGATTTACAAACAAATATAATAATATTGATTTGATAATTTTAAATATATACATATAGTATAACAATCTTCTAGAATACTAAATTCATAATATGAAGTTAAAAATTTTAATTTTTAATAATGTATTATTTTATTATATTATACTGTAACATTATATTACATGAGATGTATTTGATTCAATCTTACAGATGTTACCAATTAGTTGAGAGTATAATTGTTTAAATAAATGTAAAATACGAAAGGGTATTCAAACTGTCACATTACTGCATGACAGCATCGTTGTTGCTGCTGTTAGTGTTGATGTTGTTGTTGTTGTTGATGTTGTTGGGGTTGTTGTAACTGATGATGGCAGCATAAATTAGGCACAAACTAATTAAATGCGTTTCAATTGAAGTTGTAACTAACAGCAGGCGCTGTCGTTGCAGCCGAAATAATGAGCAGCATACTGACTTTTATCTGTATCTGTATCTGTATCTGTATCGGTGACAGTATCTGTATCTAGCAGATACTAACAGCTCCATATCTGTTCTGACGTCTATAAATTGCAATTGAGGCTTTCGTGCTTTCAATTGAAGCGACGAATTCTGATCATATAATATCAAAGATAAAACGATACCCTGTAATTATGGAAAGGAGATTCAAATGTGTTTTTCTTTTTAATTATTTTATATTTTGTTTGGTTTTTTTTTTGCTTTTTCGAATTAATGGATCTGCTTTTGTTGAAATGATCTATATAACTCATGTATGAGTTTAAAGAGTGCGCCGTCTACAGAGACCCATTAAATAAAGTAAATATAAGTGGAAAGCCAGACGAAGTCGTTGCTGATTTACACATTTTCCAAATGCTTATTATTTTATTGCCTACTTTTCACTAGCGAAATGTTTCGCTTTTGGCAACAATTTAAATCGCTGACTCAGCTTTTCAAATGCTTGGCAACAGCACAAGTCACATTGAAATCAAAAACGAAAACAAAATCACAACCAAAATCAAATATGGCTAAAAACGAAAAGTCAGGCAAATGTTGAGGGCCAACCAACTTTTACCCCAGAGCCGGCATGTCTGCCACATATCTAGCAGGTCTACTACACTTGGATCATAATGACACACATATTCGTAGATCGTACTCCAGCGAGCAGAGACATAATTACCGAACCCCCAAAGCTGAACCCCAAAGCCAACAAAAATGATCTCCGGCTGACAGCTGACGCTGTTAGCCAGACCGTTGACTGATTTATGAAAGACACTTTTGCAAGTCGCCCAACTTGATTTTTTCCTATGCACATATATATACGATACTATACTATAGCATGTGTACATACATACATATATAGCATACTTATATTATTTTGTTTTCTTTTACTTCTTTTAAGAAACCGTTACGGGCCCCTGCGCTCAAAACAAGCGTCTCTCTGGCCCTACTCTCCATAGTGCTTCGTCTCTATTTCCCCCTCTCTCTCTATATATATATATCTCTCTCTCTTTCTATCTATCTGTCTCGACTATATGTTTGTCTGTCCATTCGTCATTGTGTATAGTATATCTTTTGTTTGTCTGAATGCTCTTTCTTAGTCTAACTATATTGTGTCGTTGTTATAAATATCATTTATTATTTATGAATACTTTAAAGAACAAATGAATAAATTTGTCTGAAGTTATAATAATAATTAAAAACAGGTAATTGATTTAAATTTGTTGTTGTTAAAGCTTATATTATAACAATATTGTTGTATTAATTGAGAAAATGTAAAATTAAAAAGGTAATTTTTTACATATGATTATTTTACATATGATTTTTCTATAAACAAGATTTTAAATTTCAGGATTCAAGATTAAAGATGGTTCAAGAACTTATATAGGGCATACAGTAGATATAAGAATACGATGATATTCTTTTATAAAATGATACTGATGATCTTTATATATATATACATATACTTAGCTAGAGCAACAGCAGTGCGACCTTATGCTGTTATTAGTATTATATTGTTGTTTTTTCTTTTAGTTTAAGGTTTCCTCAATTTTGTCTATTACACGAACGACAACGAATTGAAGTGTTTTGTTGTCTTGTGAGCTGTGTTTGTTGCCAAGGCACACAAATGGCTGATACAACATACTTACAGCCATCTATCTGTCTCTGCCACCTCGATTGTCTTGGCCCGCTCTGAGTCTGGCCAGACCGGTCGTCTCTTTGCCTGGTTGATTGTTCAGTTTCGACTGTTATTGTTGCTGTTTCTATTGTTGTTGTTGTTGTTAGTGTTGCTTAGGTTGTTTGGTAATCACGATCGCCTGATCTTTCAGCTGCTTTCAAAGAGTGGCCCAGTTGCTGCTGCTGGCTGCCGGCTTTCCGCGCAAGTCTAAACTTAATTGTTGGCCTAATGGTAATGTCTGATTGTCTGTTTTTTAAAGTCTGTCTATATGTCTATTTGTCCAACTACCTATCAGCTGATGGCTGTTGGCTGATGGCTCTTTTGGCTCTGGCCTGATGACTGTTGTCTGATAATGATGAGTAAGCGCTTTTTTATGCCAGCAAAGTAACGCTCAGAAGTAGGAAAACAGCCAAAGAAGTAAAAACATTTCCACAGACACTAACACCATTCGGATTCATGCGGTGTTTCTTTGCCCAGCCATATAATTATTTCTAGTTAGAGTAATGCTTGCATATGGTATATACAATTTGAAATCATTGTTGCTTACATCGTTTTAGCTATACCTAACGTTCTATTCTATATAACCTAATGTATTTTGTAATATAGTATACCCTCTAACAGTAGTGTATACCCTCTTAAATGTCATCTCAATATATTTGATTCGTATAAGCAATATTTCAGAGCATCACCAAAGAAGTTTTTGAAAATACGTCTATTTAAATTTCTTATTATGGTACTCAACAATATATTTTGTCAGCTTCGTTAATGGCGCCAATAGTTAATTATAAAATAATTATTATATTCAGTTTTCGTTCTTTTCTTAATAATGATATTTCTCATTGTTTAAATATTAAATGTAATTGCTTAGAGGAAAACTTAAGCAGTATATTACAATAACTAATTTTGTACTTTCATTTATAACGTCTAATTATTTCTAATTCTTTTTTTTATAGCAATTTCATAAAAAATTCTAAATTTCTTACGTTTATTTCTCGATATTTATTTTGTTCAAATTTAAAATGTGAATTTAAGCAGAAAACTCAAATAGTATATGGCATCATATTACTGTCAAATGTTTGACAGTATTTTAGATATAGGCTGAAATTCGAGCAAATGTGTCATAACTTGGAATCAGTTTGTTTTTATTCAACTTTACATAGACTATTTTTAAATTTGCAAGTAATATTAAGAAGTATATAAAAAATTTCCTAGTACAATCTTGGTCATTTAAATATTATATTAAGTATTTCACTAACAGTGACACAGTAAAAGCGAAAGGCTTGCATACAATGTCTAAAATGAAGCCGGGTATTCAACAAGCAACCTCTAACTCCGAGGACTCATGGAAACACGGTATTCTGCGGAACTCGAACTGCCGCAAGTATCGAGAGGAGCTACGAAATATGCAAAAGTCCAATATTGTACAGGGCTTGATGATACTCTTATTTATATCTTCAACACTGACGGTGATTTGGTATCACAACAACAAAACGGTGAACGACCCTGCTTTTCTTAAACTTCATGAGGGTCAGTTGGGATCTGCAACGCGTCGCTACTACTGTAGTCAGAAGCCAGATACAAAGCACATCTTTCGAGAGATTGGCAAGCAGGTGCTCAACCAGGAACGGGTTCTGGCCCGACTAGAGCGTATCGTGAACAGCAGCAGGAAATTCAAATCAGTGGCATTGCTAGGAGCACCGGGCGTTGGCAAAACCCTCACCACATTGGCACTTAGGCAGTATTTTCCATGGCAGGAGAACGTTCACAACTATTCGTGGAGCACCTATGTACCGGATGAGAAATATAAATTTGAGATGATGCGCAGCTTCGTGACACGTCTATCCAGCTGTGGCCAGAATCTGATCATCATTGACAATTTGACCACCTGTGACTATAAAGTTGTGCCGATATTCAACAAAGAACTTCAACATCCCGATGGTAATCAGAGTGCAGCTGATCACTCTGTTCTCGTGGTATACATCTTTAATTTGGAGATCGAATACTACCGGGAACAGTCTGAGTTTCTGCAACAGCTGCCCTGTGACACGTCCATCATAAACTATCGTCAATTTGGACGGGAGGATCTA
This sequence comes from Sphaerogastrella javana, assembly GCA_037040025.1. Taxonomy (NCBI): domain Eukaryota; kingdom Metazoa; phylum Arthropoda; class Insecta; order Diptera; family Drosophilidae; genus Sphaerogastrella; species Sphaerogastrella javana. The sequence continues at coordinate 24,853 of JBANCZ010000489.1, forward strand.
ATGGACTGCCTGGATCACGAGTTAAGCCTGGAAAAGCTCACTCTTGCCCATAATAACGTCACTAATATACTACGTCAGGCTCTACATGATGTGAATTTATACGGTTGTAAACGCATACGGGAACTCATTCTTGAGCGTAAACAATCATAAACTGATCAGCGGCTGCATTAAATTTCAATGTGTAAAACTGTAAAATCTATTTAAATACATATTGTTTTTAAAATTTTTCTACAAATTTTCCATGATTTTTTGGGATGGCGAAAGTAATTCATAACCATTTAAGTCTCAAACCATTTTTTCTACAATTTTTGCATGATTTTTTGGGATGGCGAAAGTAATTCATAATCATTTAAGTCTCAAACCATATATAGTTAGCTGATCTAAAGAGTTAAGCGTACAATATATAGTCTATGGGTTTACTTTAGGGTATGTAATAGGTATTTTATTAAATTATAAATTCATTTATTTAACTGATCTTCAATTTCAGAATAATATAGTGAAAAGAAACTTCCATTAGTTATTCTATACTATCATATTCAGTTATGGCTTTAGTTAAATTTTAATTCAACCTTTAGCTTAGAAAAATACCGTAATTTGGCCCTTTAAGTATATCTACTGATGTGGGCTCTGCGCTGGTTCAGGGCATAATATCTTGAGTCAAGAGGGTTGCAGAGTTGGGCGAATTGAAGTGCCTAATTGAAGTATAGCCCATGCAAATGACAAGAAACGAGTAAAACGTGTGAGTGGTGGAAGGGTATGCGGTGCGGGTGTAGGCAGTATATTCTGAAAGGGTGTGCAGTGCGCGTACATTACGCACAACTCTCTCAAGTACTGAGGCTGCTTAGAAATATTTGTGTATCACTTGAAATTTGGAGGTTGCTCCATCATCATCGTCATCATCGTCGTCACCATAATAATGTTGAATTATAGAAGAGTGCCTTGGTTTTGTTTTGAGCTCGTTACAATAGAAACCATTGCCATTGGAGAGTCAGCAAGAAGTTAGACAGCGACAATAGTAATGATATGATGATAAAAGTTGATGAAGTGTAAGGTCGTCTGCTTATCACAAGTCAATAGAACGTGCTATCAATTCAATTCAATTCAACAATTGAAACTCTAATTGAAAGCGAAGCTCATAGAATGTACCACTTACTATGAATACACAATTACATTGATTTCAGCTTCATTTTAACACCGATTTTAATTCAAGAAATATTGTTTAAACATTTGAAACTAATGCATCTAATTATATATGGTATATTCAATTCTCACATGTTTTGACAGTGTCAATGAATTATTCTACATAATTGAATACATTTGTTGTCTCAATCTAATATTGTCATGTTAAAAGTTTAAAGTAACCAATGGATAGATTACATATGCTTAAACTAATACACTTTACATGAATTCAATGTTTCCAATCAAATGAAAATTATAAATGCTAGAGTTTAATGCAATCCTATGAATATTCTTCGAGGCATTACAATCTAATGTTGTTGATAGTTAACTATTGTACACACTAAATCATTTACAATAAACGATTTGTTGTATATTTTTAAATATATTTACAACCTGTTCGCCTTGTACACTCGATTCCTTCAATATAACTATACTGTAAATTCTATATCAAGACAAAATCAGAGTATCTCTGAGTTGAGTATCTTTGAATGTGCTGCTCACACGTTTTTGGGTGCAGTGCGTTTGGCTTGTGCATCCGTCAGATACAGCACAAGCCCAAAAGCCAACAACCGCATCGAGGACAGACAACAGCCTCCTCCCATATCCCCCCGTATACCCCGACCTACCAACACTACTGTACCACCACTACTCAACCCAACTGCCAATTGCAGTCGAATGCAAAGCGAAAACGCAGCCAGCGGCGTTTGTAGTTCATGAACGGCCAGCGAACTCGGCGCGAGTGCCGCGAGTTGATAATAAGATACAACTACACGAATACGCATACGAATACAAATACGAATACGAATACGACTATGAGTACAAATACAAATAAACGAATATGAAAACGAAAAGGTATATGTATAGGCATACGAATACGTATAACTGTGGGCGCAACGGCGGCAAGCATTGAGCTGGGTGACGGCTTGCAACATGCACCGGTAATTTCAAATACCTCTTAGCCACTAAACTATACAGAGAAGGTATATCAGTGAAGAGTAATAGGTATAAACGGTTCTTACAACGATTGTGCCACATAATTATAAGCATTTCTTTTATATTAATGATCAGATTTTGTAGGTATACTCTATATTTCTAGGGTATCATGATTGAGAGTATTCCAAAATGAACGAGGCTCTTCTTCTTGTTTTCGATTTTTAGTTGTTCGTTTTGTTTTTTATTTTACTTGCCTGAGATTGAGTCGTTCGGCCGGTCACGTAAGCACCGATTCCAACTGCGATTTGGGCTTGAATGTTGCTTTTGTTTTTTTATTCGGATATCTCTTGTTATTTTTGTTGTTATTAGCTATTTTGCTATTGTTATTGTTGTTGTTGTTGTTGCTGTTGTTTGCTGGGCCAGTTGCATAAGCTGCTCAATTCGATTTTGGCAACGCGGAAGATACAATACGATATGTTAGTCAGAGCCAGAGCCAGAGCTAGAGCCAAAACCAAATCCAGGGACTTAGCATCTAAACGATTTCGAAATCATTTTGCTCATTCGACTAAGCAATTGCCATTTAAGTTTCATTTTTGGGTAATACTAAACGAATTTTATACGGTTTTATAATACGAATATAATTTAATACGAACCCCAAAATATCAGCAGAAGTTATAGATTAAATTAAAAATTTATGATGTTAAAAGTAATATACTTGCATAAAAATATACTTGCAATTGTTAATAAATTATACATTTTATACATAATAAAAATGTTTTTACAGAATCAGTATTATTTATACAAATATTATCATATAAAGCAATGATACCCTAACCAAACAAACTTCAAAATATCAGCAGAAGTTACAGCAAAAATTAAAATTTTGAAATGTATACTTATGTCATATATAAAATTCCATGTATATTTATAGATATGTATTTATAATTGTTTACAATTTAAATATTTTATACAGAATAAATTCATTTTATAAAGAATCAGTAGAAGCCGTAACCGAATTATCAATTTCCCTTTATTGATTTTCGCATTGAAAGATGGAACTAAATATAGTTTTTTTTAAGAGACTGTGGGTTATTTTAAATGAGTTGAAAGTTCATGTAATAAAAGCAAAAATATCCGTTCCCAAGGTATTGCCAAATGGAAACTTAATGCTTAGCATATTATATACATCAATTGTCTGTCATCATAACATTAAGTTGTCATTTCGAGGGGAAACTTTCAATATCTTCTGAACCATCGTTCGGTTTTGCAGATCTCTTAACTTATTTTCAATGCACATAGTTCGTGAGTGCGGAAAGTGGAGCAAACGGTTTCCTTTATAGACGAGCATATAAAATTTTATGAACCATTTATGGCAAGTAGAAAGAATGAAAAAAAAAACAGTCATGAGACAGAGAGAGACAGAGAGAGCAAAAAAAAAAAACCAAACGAAATGAAATGAAATCAAAGAAACACATAATAGTAAAGTAGCAAAGGAAAAGACCAGAAAACGTCGAAGCGGAATAATAATGCGATGACAACAGAGCCACAATCATAGTCGAAGCCGAAGACAGAAACAGAGAGATACAGAGATAGAAAGAGATGGAGCCAGAGTCGATGTTAGAGTCTAGAGTCATCCAGTCATCCAGTCATCCAGTCATGCAGTCTCCAGTTCAAAATGGACGTAGCATTGCAAAAATATTATTATGATTGCAACTGCAGCTGAATAGAGCTCAAAACTCGAAGTCAGCGTGAACAGTGCAGTGGCCAGGGTTACTACACTGACCAAAATTTCTCTCAACAAAAATTTGAATTGAAATTCGAAAACTTGTTTTAAAGATTAAATTAAACTTATATTTGTATCAATTTATTATTTTTATTATTAATCAATTTTTTTGTAATTTTGTAATGTATTTAACATGGCGAAAACTGACTAAGAAATTCGCAAAGTGTATTGTCTTGGTCAGCATAAACAATCATACGCTTCATGCGTCCGTCCGATCCACAAAAATCCCATAAATAATGAAAGGAAGCTGGGGGCAAGTATAGTTTTCGTATGATTTGAAATGAATGAAATAAATTGCGTTTACAACGCTGCCACATTGCAAGTGGCAACTGGCAACTGGCAACTGGTAACTTGCAACTGGCAACTGGCAAGTTGCAACCGGCAAATTGCAAGTCCAACGGAGAGACAGAGTTGCAACAAAATGGCAGAAGCCTGCCACAAGCTATAACAAAATGTGTAGCATGACTACTTCGAAATGCCTAGTCATTGCTGGCAAAACAAAACACAACAAGAGTCATTTACGCGGCATGCAGCCAGCATGCTCATCGGCTATATACCCTACACAAAAAGAAAGACAAGTATCGAATCATATTAATAATTAAATAAAGTGTAATAATCATGTAAGTGTGTGCATGATATGCTACTTTTGTGTCGATAAAATCAACCTGATATCCTTAAAACGGAATTTTCACTCAATGTTCAGTTTTAGTATTAAATAATGCACGAAGTAGTAGAAAAAATACTGCTAAATTGCATTCTCAAAGTGTGAACTCTAGTTAAAGCAAGATAATGCAACTGACCTTACGTATAGAAACAATAAATCTTTAGCCATAGCACCGGCTATATATTTCGTTGAAATTTTGCACGTGTTATCAAGTAAAAGTTAAGAATCGATGACTGTTATTTATGTGTTAGTTAGCAGTAACAAGTTACAAGTATTTTTACCAATTTGGGTTACTGTTACACCGAGAGAAACTCAAGTTGAGCAGGGCAAGTGACCGGCTGGACTAGTCTAAGGACCTTTAGTTTAATTGCCCTGTAAAATCGTAAAGAAGCGAGGCGTATGTGGACCTGGTAATTGTGCAGCGACTGCAACTGTTGAATCGGGTAGCATTAATGAGGAGTCAAGACAGTAAAGCAAACAGTGAACAACTCACTGCTAACGGGTAACCGCCAACCTGCAACCGGCAACCGCCAACAGGCAACAGTCGTCAGTCGACAGTCAAAGACACATAAAAGATACATTTGTATCTACAAGCTGTATGTCGCTGAAAAGCAAATCAATCGCTATTCAAATAAATTAAAAGGAAATGCTAGACAACCCACCACTCCATTTAACTATGCTGCACCACCGTGTAGCTCCGACTCTTTGACTTTGGCTTTGAGTTTTGGCTCTGGCTCTGGCTCCGACTCATACATTGATGCAATGCAATACGGCAACTGTTGCAGCTCGCATGAGCAGACAAAATAAATTAAAGCGACGACAAGGCACCATGCACCAGGCACCAGGCACCAGGCACCGGGCACAAAGCAAAAGAAGGTAGAAAGCAAAGGCAAAGACACTTTCTGAAATTAATGGCACGACCAGGCAATTGATTTAAAGCAGCGACAACAGAACCGAACCAAACTAACCAAACAGCTCAGAACTCAATTCAACTCAGCTCATCTCAGTTCAGCTCAGCTCCAACTGCAACTGCAACCCAGCGATCTACTAACCAGTTAACTGGCCAACTGTCCCACCAAACCTGGCAATGTCTGATAGATATTAAACTGTAGATAGAAAACAAACTACAACTGCTACGCACAGCAGTGGCGTTGTCAAAGAATTGCTTCAGAGGGTGATGAATCATTCACTCATTTTAAAATTTACTCAAAGCACTACAATTTATATTGCTATCAATATTTTATTGGGTGCAACAGAATGCAAGGTAAGGATAACACACACCTACGAGCTACACCAGAGTTTAATTTATAGAGAACCCTGTTCCGAACATAGAAATCTAAGACAAGCCCTTAAACACTTAAAAAGAGTATTTTAATTTAGATCGTATTGGGGTTTTCCTGTTTTAAACACAGTCTTTGTACTCGACTACAAAGAATAATTATATTCAAAACATAAAAACAAATACCAATATAATTCACTATATCCCTATTAATGTAAGAGTTTTTTTCTTTTTCTAAGATAAGCACCCTACTAGAAAAAAATGCTTATCGAAGCCACTGTGTGTATTACAAGCATTCTGAATGTGGAGGCTGGGAAAATGATTGGTAAAGGCTATGAAAGAAAGCTGCTGCCAGTCTGCTGCCAGTTTGTCCCTCCGTCCAGATGTCCAACTGTCCAACTGTCCAACTGTCTGTCTGTGTGCCAGTCGTAATGCCTGCCGCGCATCCGTATCCATGAGATACATTCGCACATTCGCACATTCAGCCAGCTATTTAGACGCACAAATGTTTCTAATCTGTGCCGCCAACTGCCAACTGGCCGATAAACACATCCCGTACCCATTCCCAGACCCCAGACCCCATACCACCATCCCCTACTTTATATCCACAGCTCCACAATGAGCATACCCCGTATTTCGTATTGCTATACGTCTATGTCTACGTATTGCTACAGCTATTGCTGTTCGTATTCGTATTTGTATTCACATTCACATTCACATTCGCATTCACAATCTCATTCACATTCGCAGCTCGTAGAGTGTCAGAGCTTTGTGCGTGTTGCCTAGATTAAATTTCAATTAACACCGCAGATACACTCGCAACACCAACAACATCAACAACACCATCATCAACAACAACAACAACACCAACAATAATAAGAACAACAACATGCTGGAAAAATAATATAGACAGAGAACGAGCGTTTTGTATCAGTTTTTCAATTAGATTTCGCATTAATTAAAAGAAGTTTCTCGTTATTATTTGCTTTGTTCTTAATGCAACGAAAAACGTATCAATTATGTCTTTCTCCCATTTTGCCAATATAACTCTATATGTAACTGGTTGGTATTAACCGGCGTTGCCTGGGCAGTCTCGCTCATTGCAGCTTATCTAATTAATTACTATATACTATACGCAACTGAAAACTTATTTATTATACACTCAATCTATGGTGAGTGTTTTCAGATTCAGCAATTATTCAGAATAATTCTGTTTTTTTTTTGGAATTAATAATCCTATGATAAGACTTACACCGACAAATATTTAAAAATATATACTGAATTAATTAGTTAGTTAATTAGTAGACATACAAAGATTTTAGAGTTAATCGAATCTAATTAAATATTAGCAATTGCACACTCATTCATTAAGTATGTTGATTGTTGTATTTATAAATAACCATCATCGTATTAAAACATAATAGGAACTACATTAAAATGTTGCTTTAAATATACTAAAATAATAATGCACAGGTCTTAGGGATATTCGAATCCAACTGAATAGCTTATACCATTTACCATTACCATACCATTTATCTATTGAAGACCTGCTTGACTATTTTGTCTTTTATATTGGTATAAAATTTATTGTTATATACAATATATAGAGAAATTTCAACTGAAATAAGATGCTGTGAAAAAAGTAAAACTTACTGTGTTGAGTGTTTTACGGTTCTAAAAGCGTTAGAAATAATTTATTAGTTATTATTTAATCAGAAAAGTTAATTTTATAGATAATAAAAATTACCTTAATAAGTATTTTAAAATGTATACTGAAATTATTAGTTTTTAATTATTTGTTTTATAGTTAGTGGGCATGCAAAGATTTTAGAGTTGAATGTTTTAGGTTGTTTAATGTTCTGGAATTATATATATCTACTTTTTTTAACTCTTACCACTTGATATGAATTAATTAATTAATTAATATATATACTGAAATAATTAGTTTTAGGAGTTATTCGAATCAAACTGCATGTTATTAAATATTCACTCAATCTGTATGTTGGAATGAATTCAGATTGTTAAATAGTTTGGGTTTATTTATTTGTATTTTTAGACCCTGTGTTTAATATATTACAAGAAATACCTCTCTTGATAAGAATTATCTCAACAAATATTTAAAAATGTAAACTGAAATAATTACTTAATTAATATACAAATATTTAAAGTTATTCGAATAAAATAGAAAAAAAGCCTTATACCATTTATCCAATAAAATTTGAATATTTTTCTTATAGGCAAGCATAAAAATATTCAACAATAGGGACTGGCCCGACAGTAGTTTGGTTTTCGAGGAATTATAGTATTTTCGGAACAGAATAGTATTTTTGGAGCAGTACAGTATTTTCGGTGCTGTATAGTTTTACCGATTATCGTTTTCGATAATTAATATCGATAAACTATATCATTAATCGGTAATTGATATACGTAATCGATATAAAAGTAAATGTGTAAAGTAATTATGGATATATGTTCCAAATCACAAAGTTCTAGCTTTAAAATTGCGCCTTGTAAGCCGATTTAAATCTTCCCGGTATCCACCAGTGGGGTGTTGGGGATAGGTTTCCAAAATATGAATATCAGAGAAGGTGCGTAATGAATTTCAGCGCATATGTGCGGAAGCACAATGTTCCAACTCCAAAATGGCGACTGGCAAGGCAATTTGAAGTTTAGTATCAAATTGTGGGGTGGGACCAGGTATCCAAAATGTGAAAATGACAGTAGATGTATAATGTAAATATGCATATATGTACCAAAGCAGTACTTTCTATTTTTAAAAGTGAACCTGTTATTCCTATATTTAGTTTTTGGGGATCCACCAGTGAGGGAGTTTATATCAAATGATGGTGGGTGCAAATGTTCACCTATGTTCCACAGTAGAACGTTCTAGCTTTAAATTTTCGCCCGTTACTTGGTTTCTCTTCCTGTTCAAAAATATATATACATTATGGGGTCTGCCACGCCTTCTTCTGCCTGTTACACACAAATCGACTTTGCACAAAGTTAATAGACCCTTTACTATATAAATATTCAAACTATTTTTGCCTGCCCACTGTAGGGCTCCTAATTTGTATTACGCTCAGTTTTCATTCTTCTAGCTGTACTATTCAAACGATGAATGAATGAGTCAGTGGCAAATAACAAATTTTTATTTAGACATAGGGTTTTTTTTTAGAAAATAAATACCAATCAGTCGGCAGCAAATCTGTTACTATGCAAGCCTGATATAGTAATCGACTAAGATCCATGCGATAAGGTTATGGGGTTACCCAATGCGGGTGCCTTCCACTTACAAATTGGGCAACTCACGCATAACTCAAATTTGTTGGGCGTTCGCATTAATTTTTTAACAACATCGAAGTGCGCTTGTATGTGTGTGTGTGTGTGTGTGTAGGTGTGTGTTGGTAATGTAACGGTAAATTTATATACAGCACATCGCAAGTTGTCAACTTGTTTGACAGACCCAAACGCAAACACACACAAAGAGACGTTGGGACATAACTTATATGACTATATATATACATATATGAGTGTGTGAGTTTGTGTAAGTGCGTGTATGTGAGTGTGTGTGTATACCTGTGTGTGTGAGCCCTGGGGAATTGTGGGTGGTTGAGCAGCGGTAGAAATTTTGCCATTAAGGCATAAAAACCCAAACGAGTCGCGTTTCGAGCCAGAGCCAGAATCAGATATAGATAGAAAGCGAGCGGTAGAGAGAGGGAAATTGTAACAGAGAGAGAGAAAGAGAGCGAGAGGGTGAGAGAGCGTATGAAAAAAAGCAAAAATCATTAAATTAACATGACAAATGACAAAGGACCGATAAAAGTACATGCATGCATGCGCCAGCTCGAAAAAAATGGGCGAGAGCATAAAGCGACCAGTGGAGGTGTGGCCAACCCACACACACACACACACACACACGCATATGTATGTACGTACACTTGGTCTGGGACACCCAAAATGCAGTTTAGTGCCTGGGACGAGGTCGAGACGACAGTCAACACTATAATAAATCCGTAAATATAATGGCAAAGGATACTTTGGTAATTGGACGAGCTTATGCTTAACGGCGCTTTAATTTATGCCAAGTGCCCACAGTTGCCCACAGAAGAGCCAGCAACAAGAATGAAGAAAGCCCCCCATCATGTTCTATGCGGTACTCAGTACACTGACTTTACCTCTGACCCTCAACCAGCGACCACCAACCCATGCCCCCTCCGCTTACCAACACCAACAGCAGCAACGTTTCCCGCTCTCAGCTATAAAATGTCGCGCTCGTCGTTGTCGTTGTCGTTCCTTGTTTATGGTTATGGTTATGTCTGTGTCTGTGTCTGTGTGTGTGTGTGTGTGTGTGTGTGTGTGTGTGTGTGTGTG
>JBANCZ010000490.1:0-35041 GCA_037040025.1 Sphaerogastrella javana
GCCCAACCCACTCTACTCACACACACACACACACACACACACATCATGTGAGTGTGAGTGTGTGTTGGTCTGTGCACGTATATTACATAATATGCCATTAATAAAAGTGTTTAAAGTTCACTTAAGTGCCGCATGGAGCTTTAGACAAACGGAAACCGTATCAACAACAGTTAGTGCTCACTGTGGAAACTTAAACTCGGCACACAGCCGGAGGAATGGCTGCGGATTACAAAGGGGGCTACTGGAGGGGAGTGTGGTGATGATGGGGTGGTTTAAGAGCGGGTTTGAGTGCTATGGAATTGGTTTGTACTATTTGGCGCTGGGTTTGGCTCTGCTTACCTAGTAGAGCAGCAGGAGAGCCTGATGCTCCAGCGGATGCCATGACAGACTAACACGCAGTTGGATTTATATGCGGCTAGCGTTAGAGTAAACATGAGAAACGAGTGGAAGTGGGCGGTGTGGGTGTAGCAGCAGCATCAGCAGTAGCAGCATAGATAGATGGATAGATGGATAAAGACTGCTAGAGCAAGACAAATGAACAAATAGTGCAAGACTAGAACCAAGGCACAATGAGGACAACAAAGCAACAGCAGGAGCAGCAGCAGCAGGAGCAGAAGCAGAATGAGCAGCATGAGGAGGGGGTAACACAAATGCTGTATTTTCACTCCCCCGCATTGAAATGAAAAATCAACGTCACACAGTTCACAGTTCACATTGGAACTCTTCTGCCATGATGATGATGATGACACTATATGTGTGTTTGTCTATGCGTGTGACTCTGTGTGCGTGTGTGTGTGTACGTGTATCTAGGCGTCCCTATGTCCAGTGGACTCGTTCATTTCCGCTGCTAGAGATACTCACAATTGACTTTGCGGCTCAGTTTGCCTGGCCAAGCCAAGTCAATAAGGCACGCACATTCAGAAAGAGACACAAAGACACCTAATGGGAGTGAGAGAAAAGGAGAGAGAAAGACAGAGAAAGACATAGATGTAGAGAAATAGGTAGAGGTAGTGCAAAAACCAAGAACCGCAGATTACACTGTACATCATGTGCGGCTATTTCGATAATGTTGTTATGATTGTTACCTATATATAAAGAGACATCAAGCTCAACAATCTCGTTGAGGAGTTAACAAATTGATGTTATCAAGTAAAAGAGAATAAGAGTAGGAGGTAGAGTAAGAGAGAATGAAATTTTGGTAGCTATAAAAGTATTTGGCAGAGACTGAATGAGGTAAAAATTGTTCACACATTTTATGAGCAAGTAGAGTAGCTCCTTATGTTGAATTTTTTTGAAGGCATTTTTAAAATGCGACATTAAATTTCCAATAAAAATCTAGTTATATTTTCAATAGTTCCCATCCAGAGATTTTTGGAAGAGTATCCATTAGGTGCGGCTTGTTGCTGCTGTTTGCATAATGTGGTTTTCAAAGTGTCTGCTGATGCGATTATTGAACTATTTGTGTGGCCCTCTCTTACTGTTTGATTCTCTCTTCTACTGCTGCATAGTTGCATCTCCCTCACTCTCTCTCTCTCTCACTTTCTCTCTCTCTTGATTGCATGCACCATTACGCATTGATGTGCATTTAATTTGTCATAATTTGTAGCACAATTGGAAATGGGCGTATGCCTCTTGCAAACAAGGGGGCGTGTACAGTCGCAGAGTGTATAAATCATGTGGTTAAACATGAAATGTAATTTGTTGTAAATTAAATAATGTCAACTATTTGTTGTTTCTACGTTTTGTTTGTTGTATTGTTTGTATATGTTGCACCATTTGGCTGCATACTTTTGTGCGACACTTTGCAAAACATGCAACAGCAACAGCAACGGCAGCATCAACAACAGCAGCAGCAGCTACTACTACAGAAATGACTGCAGCAACAGCAACAGCAAAACTTGCCACAAAATTTATGACTGCATTAATAAACACACACATACACATACACAAAACACAACACACACATACAAAGTTTGACCATTTTGCAGCAACACATATATATATATGTGGCATATGCCACACGATTCGCCTTTTGCTGCAGTTTTTGCCAATGTTGCTGCTGTTGCTGCTGCTGTTGCTCTTGTTATTGTTGTTTTTTGAGGCCAACAGCTGCCGCCTCTTAATTAAATTATGCTTTTAATTAGGCCTTCGTGTTTGGTCTCTTCATTTGGCGTAACAAATTTTTAGCCAGCTTGTACTTTGATTGCACAAAATTTAATTAAGTGCTCAAGCCTTTGTTTAATTACTCGTATGCAGTTCAATGCAAAATCTGCTGCAAATATGTTCACAATTTCAGCAATTATGAATTGCATTCATAAATTGCATTATTAAAAACATTTCATGCATATTTTATACGAACTCACATGCATATCAAAAGTTCATTTTAAACATAGTACTATACAAACGAGCCTATAGAATATCTATCATTGATTTCAATGCTTCGATTAATGCAATAAATATTGAATATAATTTCAAATTAAATTTGCTATCAATAATGTTTTATAGATTATTGAATTTGAAGAGCATTAGCAATTAAACATATGAGTTTTTTCAAATTTCATATTTTGTATTCAAAAAAGAAAAAAAAAATGTTCAAATCCTAATGAAAGTAGAAAATCTCAAACATATATTCATATAATTTTTAATTTTGCTGACAAAAATATAAAGCTTCTATCTATCTAAAGCCTGGCATGGAAACTAACAACTGTTCGTATGAATAGTATTATCCATATTTATATCTTAGATGCTTATTATACCATAACATGGATTACTATCAAAACAATTACAAGATTGAACCGTATAACTTGGTTATGTTTACATGCAGAAACAACAAAAACTATACCATTCATGTGATTCATAAGTAAACTTCTAAAGCTCACAAGTCAACAGCATTTAGAGGGAGATAGATCGACAGAAAGAAAGATAGACAGACAGACAGAGAGAGAGAGAGAGAGAGAGAGAGAGAGGGAGTGAACATGAGAAAATATGAACGAACTACTTACATATGCATAATCCATGAGCATGGATAAAACACGCCCTAAAAAGGGATTTTATAAAATTTTCAGATTTCTCTCGCTTTTTTTGTGTGTGTGTTTGTTTAACATTTTAGTTGCTATTTTTGTTGTTGTTATTTCAGATCTAGCTGTTGTTATTGTTGTTCTATTTGGTTTTCTGCATAATTTGGCAAGTTGCATGGTCCAAGCTGTGCTTGTCCATTTGCCTGGCAGCCATAGCCACAGTCGAATCATAGAGTAGAGCAAAAAAACAAAAACAAGAAGAAAAAGAAAAGGATAAAGAAGCATAACTAAAGCACAAGGACGAGCGCTTATCTCCAAATTTTGTGGCTAAACGCATATTCTAACAAATTTTTGTCATGTTTTTGCCAGTTGTTTATTATTGTTGTTGTTCTTGTTGTTGCTGTTGCGAATAATTTAAAAACAGGCACCTTTGACACTTGCATCTGACACTTTTGCCATGCGGGTGGGCGGGCTGTCGGGTGTTGGGGTATCTCTGGCCATGGACGTCGGGTGTTGCATGGATGAGGTGATACCCTGAACACTTTAATTTAATATGCCGTTGAGCAGACGGAAACAGACGAAGAGACAAAAACCAAATCCCAAAAGTGTACCCAAATCACTTTTGAAACTATCTGGCGCCTTGACGCAGTCCGAGCCAGCCACCAGCCGCACAGACGGAGAGAAGGACTGAAAGATGGAGAGATGAAGAGACAGGCAGACAGAGATAGATATAGAATGTGTGTGCAAGTGAGTCAGCTGACGGAGATAGCGCACTGGCAGTGCTGCTTTGAGCCAGGCTAAACAGTTTCTGACCACAGCAAAAGGTTTTTGTAAAGCGTCGACCCAAACACACACACACACACACACTTTCAGAAATAAATGTATATATAAATATATGTATATATATAGAAACACACACGCACATGCATACTACATACATATTTATGAGGTCCTTGTGGATTTTCATTGAGATAAGCGTTGGCATTTAGGCAACAAGCGATTGCCCAATGGCCACAACAAAACCCTTTCGCCTTTTTCCTTTTTATTTGTTGTTGGTATTTAACAAAAAAAAAAAAACAAAGAATAAAGGAAAAACGAAAGTATTTTTACATTTTTATTGACAACAAATTTAATTTAAAAGTAAACGCCTGCATGCATATACAGTTTACAGTTTACAGACCACAGCTTAGAGATTACAGTTTTGCGAGCACTGGCTGCGCCATGCTGGCAACAAATCAATTGCCTCAGTTCGCTCGAGCGTTAACTACGTGCACCACGCTGCGTATACGTAATGAGCTTTTGCCTAAAAGACGCAAACAAACCCCAACCTATGGCACTCTCTTCCCCTATCTCTTACCCCAAAATCCTAGCCGAAAAAAAGCGTAGAGCAAATTAAAGCAAGCAGCGAAATAGAGCAAAAAAAAAAACACAAGAACACGCAGACAAAACTAACGAGCTGGCCAGGCTGAGTGGACCGAGTGGACCAAGTGGAGCAGGAAAAACTGACAACAGCATGAAAAATTGTCACTGGCTGAGAGTTAAGAGCTGCATGAAGTGCTACAGCAAAATACTGAGAAATAGATAGAGTAAGAAGGAGCAAGAGAGAGAGAGAGAGAGAGAGAGAGAGAGAGAGAGAGAGAGAGAGGGAGAGAGAGAGATAGAAGGAGGAGGAGTGCATGAAGAATTGGCTATGGACAGCCATTGCCATGAGGCATCTTCGGCCATCTTAGGCAGCGCCATTTGCCATTGCTGCAAACACTCGAGAGCAACCGGAAATGTTGCTTAATAAAAACGGATATACCAATTTAGTTTTGTTCAAATAGCAACAGCAACAACAACAACAACAACAACAACAACAACAGAAACAACAACAACAACAACAAAAAGAACAACAACAAGAACTATAACAATAGCTAAGAAGCAATGAGTGCCGGAATAAAACAGCAAAAGACGACAACAACATTAAGGTTGAGCTCTATATTTTTTCTGTTTTTTGTTTTTGCGAATAGACTGGGAATTCTGTTGCAGTGGAATGAGAAAGGAGCAGCACAACTGCAGAGCTCAAATAAACAGAAAAATAATAGAAATTCATTTAAAGTTAAAGCGTAAGTAAAACAAAGCGCACTACAAACACACACACACACAAAAACAAAATGGCAAAAAAAGGAATAGGGGCGAAAAAAATGCAGCTACTTAAAGGGTTGCATGAATTGTATAATACCACTTAATCATAATTAAAGTTGCATAAAATAAATATTGAAAAAAAAAAGAAAAAAATTTGAAATCAATGTTAATTTAAATTAAAATTATTAAAACCAATTTTTAATATTAGTTTTAATAAATTGAGAAACTAAATTAAATAACTAATATTAGCTGAAATAAAAATTATATATATTTTAATAACATTTAAAAAAAATAACATTTAAAAAATTATATATTAAATACTGTCGAAATATTTTACTTACAATGTATACTTATATTAAATTATAATAATAATAATAATAATAATAATAAAAATAATAATACAATAATACATTTTATTATTATTAATATTATATATACTAAATTCTGTTTACACACAATCTGTAGCAGTGTATACCCCTTGCATTTGTTAATTCAAAAATGCCAGGGTATAATATAAAACGAAACAGAATACCGACAAAAATACTGTGAAAAACAACTCAGCGTTAAAATGCACAGCACAGTGATCAGGATCAGGAGGACAATGGGCCAGGACCAAGCTGCGGCCATGTTGAACATATTTGCAGAGCGTACAACCGACTAGCTATAGCACAGGCTTATGCATCTGTCCATGAACAGGGGGGGCTCGGGCCAGAGGAACGGACTGTGCGGTTAACATGGTGAGCTGGGAGGGGTTAGAACTGAGTAGCAAAAGCGAAAGCGGGAAGGGGCAACTTGTAGGGTTTACTGTCGCTGAAGTTTAGCACACAGCTCACAGCTCGAGTGGAGCTATTTGTACTAGTTGTTGTAGTTGTTGTAGTTGTTGTTGTTGCTGTTGATGGCGACCAGGCCGCAATTTTTGTGTTTTAGGTTTTTAAGCTTTTTTAGTTTTTGCTGTATTGCAATTTTTTTTCGTTGTCGTTGTTTTTGTTATTGTTCGTCTTTTTGTTTTGCGGCCAATGCAGCTCGTTTACGATTGAATGCATTTTGCCGAGTGTACACACTGATAGATAGAAAGAGAGCGAAATGCGAGTGTGCAAGCGAGAGGCAACTAGAGCAACGCTAGGGAGTCTGTGTGAAGCGAGTTAGGCCAGTCCACTAGAGGTTTGTAGCAAAACAAATGACCAAAATGACACATGACCAAACAGCGCCAGCCCAAATATTTAGGCCAACAGCAACAATAACTAAAACAACAACAATTGCAACTAAAACTACAAGAAATGGAGAAACGAAAACAAAAAAAAAAACATACTCACAAAAAAATTGCACTGCAGCCAAACGAAGCGAAGCGAAACAAAAACAATCGAGCCATGGGCTATATATAACTCAGAAGCCTCATAATTAGACTACTCCGAAAGCCTCTACAATGTATGGCAGCACACACACACATACACACACACACACACTGTCACACACATATACACTGTTAACCCAATAGATTTGTCAATTTTTGAAAAGGGTTTAACGCGGAAAATCGTGCGGAAAATGGCTCACAAAATGCTGAAAAGCAGAGGCAGGTCGCCAACTCGCTTGACAGCGCTAAGTTTAAGGTGTGTGTGTGTGTGTGTGAGTGTGTGTGTGTGTATGTGCTACGCACAGCAGGAACTGAACTGTACGAAGTCTGAACTGAATTGAGCTGAAACTGAACTGAGTAAGAGCTGAGCAGTGCTGAGCTGTGAGGAGCAGAACCGAGCAGAGCAGAGCGTAGTGGAGCTAAACTAATGGCTGGGAACAAAATGTTGTTTCAAGCTGTGTGCACGAGCGAGCTCAATGATATTTTTCTTATTTTGTTGCCATTGTTGTTGTTGTTGTGTAGTTGCGCTCTTTTGTTATTTGTTGTTGTATTTTTTGGTATTTTTTTTTTTTCGGAAGGGTCGCGCGTGTTTTTGCCAAAATCGTCAGGGGCAAAAATTCCGGCAAGCTGTCATAAAAATTCGCCATAGGAAACAACAGCCGCCAAAAACCTACGCAATGTTTTTTGAAATAAGAACAACAACAGCAACAAAAAGAACAACAAATGGCAACCATGGCAACAACAACAAATAGAATAAATGAAAAACAACAATAAGAAAACACATGGAACCAGCTGGGCCATAGCCAGAGCAGCCAGTCAGCCAGCCAGGAGCGCCTTCAAAGGAGTAAAAGATAAATAATGGGCCACACTGATGAGAAGTGCCAGAGCGCCATTTGGTTTCGTTTCGTATCGTTTCATTTTTGGATTTGGATTTGGGTTTGGGATTGGGTTTGGGTTTAGCCAACTCTGGGAATTACTTTTGATTGAGAGTGAGACAGAGCGAATGAGAGCGAGAGCGTGTGGATAAACCGATTCAATACTAGAGCTACTACACATGATTGAGAGCTTTGGCATAGCCCGAGGTTATACGCCTGGAATTACTCAAGCTGGTTCTCAACTTGAGTCAGATTCTCACACAGCATGAATGTGAATCTACTGCGTCTAGAGCCACAATGATAGATAGAGCATGTGACTCAATTAGGCTAGGATAATGTCAACAGAGCGCACAGAAATAGATTTGGGGGCGTATATATTCTATATGTATACATCTGATAGAATTTTGGTATAAGATGTTGAATAAAGACAAGGGTAAACGGATATATTTAAAGAATTGCGTAAGGCCTAATATAAGATTATTTTAAATATATATTATGTACCTGCTAATGTTATAGATAAGGGTTTTAAAAGGAATGCAGGCAAAGGGAAATATACTTCCCTTGTTCCCTTACAATTTAATGAATTTTTGTTCCATTGTAATACCAGTAACTAGATAATAATACTCTTCATTCCATTTCCTGATAACTTGAATACAAATTTCCATAATAAATGTATTCGAAAACTTCATAAATCTGCTAGAACTTACGCACTTAATCAGTTTTGTTAGATCAAGCAAACCTTTTCACTCGCTGATTAAGCAAATTATTGCTGCCTCTCGGTTAGAAAATCAAGAGTTTGCCTGCGGTGTATTTACGCTCTACTCTACTATATATATACATTTAAGCGTACTCAAGTAGCTAAACAATCCGCTCAATCAGCCAAAGATAAACAATCAAAAATCCCGAAACCCCCTCAAGCAAACGTTGAAACGCCGTCATGGTGGTTGGAAGGTAAAAAACGAGAGGGAGAGGGTAAACTGCAGAAAAGCTGCCTAACAAACGACGAAGTTGTGCAGCTGCTACTGCTACAGCTACAGCTACTGTTAGAGCCAGCAGCGATTTAGCTGAACCTTTAACCCCGCTCAGCCATCATTTCGAACTTTGGGCCCATGCCATTGTCCACCTTTTGCTGATTAAGGTGCGCCTGGTATGGCAGTACACAGGGCGTATGAGCGACGGCAACATTGTTAACGGCGTTCAACTGTGACAAATGCGTTTGCCGGTTTATACACACATGATACACCACACACACAACACACACTCTCACCCACACACACACACTCACACACACTCACACTCACACACACACACACACTCACACTTATACACTCACAAACTCATAACATATGTTCCTGTGCATGTTGGCGGCTTAGAATTATTATTTATGAACAAGGCAACGCACACAGACAATGAAAGCCTCCCTTCAGAGTCCTGCCCCAATGACCCCTCTTTCTCCCCTCCGGTATTGCCTTGCTTCTATGCCTGCCTCCTATGCCCAATTCCCTTTTTTGTCTCCCTTTGCCGCCTGACACTTGTAATTTTTGCTGAGGTTTTTGCACGTTTAGTAAATAAATCACGCGTTTGTTGTACTCCCTTCCACAGATACAGCTAACACTCCTACTCCTACATTCCCTACTACCCCCCTTGGCTATAACTGCTGCCACTCCTCCTTGTTTCGCAACTTGGGCCATGCCGCAAAATGCTTTTGTGCCATTTTTTATATAAATAATTTGCTTTCGGGCAGCCGCTGCCCAACTTGGTCATTCTTGTTGTTGTTCGAATTGTTATTGTATTGTTGTTGTATTGTTGTTATATTGTTGTTGTATTATTGTGCTGTTTGTTAGTTTTACTAAGGGAACACTGTAAAAAATAAATCACGCATTCAGATCGAACCTTTATTCATGTATGAAAAAGTAAATCATATTGTATGCCTTGATGCACAGATAAAAGATACTTTTGAGAGAATAGATTCTCTTTGCTTTCGTCGTATTTTAATGCCTTTATATTATGCTCTGTTAAATATTTTCTTTTTTGTGAATATTTCATAGTTTACTTAAATTTATATGATTTTTTTCTTCGCTAGGGTCATAGCTTGTTGAGTTGTTTTAAGTTATTTTTATATATTTTTAACTTTTACATTTTTTTTTATGTTTGAAACTTCTAAAGGAGCTTTCCGTGTTTGCTTTTAATATATATAAAGAGTATATTTTAAATAAAATGAATTAATTGAAGCATAATAACAAATTTTAAAGCATTTTTATGGTGCATTTGCAATAGTTTTGATGAATTTTTTAAACAACAAAATTTAATGTAATTTTTCTTTAAAAAAGAAAAGAAAGATGTTAAATAAACTTTATGTATATTATAGAAAAATACATCAAATTATTAAATGAACTTTATGTATATTATGAATCTTAAATTTTTGAAATTATTTGTATTCTTCAGGTGCTATAAATATTGTAATGTTTTCTATATATGTAAACGTCTATTTTTAAGTGAGCTAATCTGTATTATCTGTGTTTTCTTTATGTGCACACCTATCAAACTGTACACGGATATAGCCATAAATACACTCACACACACACACACACACAAGCAAACACACACACTTAACTATATATACACAATGCGACCTGAGCGACTGACCACACGGTGTGGCGCCTTGGATGATTTATTATGTGTTGCCTATTAACGTCTGCCCTATAATGTGAGTGTATATACCATGTGTACTATGTATGTGTATGTATGTGTGTGTGTGTGTGTGTGTGTGTGTGTGTGTGCTTAGTGCGTACCCTTGGGGAGTGCTTGATATCATAAATAAGCACAAATCTATAAACTAAACAAAACTAAATACATGTGTTATTTATACGTACGCACAGTGGTACTGAGACAGCGACAAGACGACATTTAACTCGCACGAACGGGCATACAACTTGCCGTCATGTTGCATGTGACCGACCAGAGTTGCCATGGCTGCTGCTGTTGTTGGTAGTGGTGTTTGTGTTACTGCTGCTCCAAAGGGAGCTAATGAGCACGAAGTTGTCAATGTGTCAATTTAATTAGACAAGAAACGCAGCCCACAAATGACACCAAATTGAATTATTACAACGACATTTGCACCGCTCGAGCTTGGTCTCTCTCAAGCTGGCAACACTGTACAGTGTAAATGTTTGTTGTTGCTAACGCTAAATTATTGCTGCTGCTGCTGTTGTTGTTGTTGTTGTTGTTCAACATTGCAACATTTGCGCCGCATTGATTTGTTGACTTTGCCAAGGCGAGAAATCTTTGTGCACGCATTGCGCATACGACGCGTGTACCCAGCGGCCATTGAAGTGTTTTTGGGCATAAGCTAAAGCTAAAACTAAAACTAAGACGCTGCTAAGCGCTAAGACTAAGCAAAGCGTAGCAAAGGAGCGCAAATCAAATCATTTATGCTGCCAGCGGCCCATCAATAAAGCCCATTTGACAGGCAAGGCTAAGAAGCATTGGCCTAAACAATTAACGCAGCTTTAATGATTTATGTACATGTGTGTGTGAGTGTGAGTGTGAGTGTGTGTGTGTTTGCGATTTAAATGTGTTTGTGTGTGGGCGATGGTCAGAGGATTGTGGGTGAGTTAATTATGCTCAGCGGAACTGAATGATGAGCTGCCCGAGAGGTTTATGCTGTAGTCCCTTAGACATGAAGATTGTGTGCTTGGAATGGGAATTAGTTGTAGCTGTATTTACAGTTATTGTTGTAGTTGTAACTGTAATTATTGTATAACAATTGCTATGGTAGTAATTTGGCAAGATTTATGCAATTTATTCTTGTTACAAATTGCTACGATTTTTTATGCTCACACTCAATTTGTGCTCATAATGAATAATGCATTAATTTTGGCTTTTAATCAAAGTGAGTCTTATTATATTAATGGCGTATTATTTAAATGAATATTCTCGAACATTTTAGAAAATATTTCTATGCAATACTTAAACAGATATGAAGTGTTTCTTAAATAATGCAAATATGCATGTCATCATTGAGTTCTTAAAAAATTTATTTGAATTTCATTGCACCTCATTAAATTATACTAAGCGCTTGATTGAGTCACAGACTCAAAGGCCTAATGTATATTTGGCCTTAATAATTCTATTACTATAGACAGAACTCATCCATTGTAATGCTCGCTATAAAGTTGCTTGTCTATTTAACTCTATGTGCAATAAAAACATTCCCAGAAGTAGTTTACATTTCTCACCTGATAAAGCTGCAGAAGCATTTCGCTTTCTACACAGACTGACAGTCTTCAGTTGCTTTCTCTCTCTATCTCTATCTCTTTCACTCTCTCTTTTTCTCTCACTTTCTAGTCTCTGAGTATGTCTTTGAGTAGTAGCCTAGCTGTTCTATAGTGTAGCTCTTGCCATAGTATTCTCCAGTTGGCGCTACAGTTGACTCTCTAGTGGGCCATTGAGTGCGCTTGCTTAACATGCAAATTTGATGGCATCAGCTATAAAATGCGAGAGCCGGCAACATTTTCATTTTCAAATTTCACTTGGCAAAATTTTAACTACTTTTTGAGCCAACTCAACTTTTTGCAAAAGCACGCTTACTCACTCCTTTTACTCTCTCTCTCCTCTCTCTCTCTCTTACTCTTTCATTCTGTTGCATGATGTTTCCCTCTGCTTTTGCCTATTTTTGAATTGCTGTGCCGTTTTCTTGTCATTTGGCCTAAAGCAGCAGCTACTGCTTACCCAAGTCAACCCGTTCGGCTGGGGGTTTTTCTTTTTTTGTTGTTGTTCTTGTATAGATATATATATATATATATATATTTTTTTTTTTTTGGGCCATTGTTTGTCTATTTACACGAGCTCATTAACATTTGAAATGACTTTTTGCTTTGGCTTGCCAGCAAATTTCTCGTGCGTTGAGTTATTTTAATGTTTTTTGGCTCAGCAAATATATACTATACTCCTCCTCTCTGTCTACCCCTTTTCTGCCATCCAATTGCCGTCCATCCCTTCTGCATTTGTACCAATGCTTCTTGTGCGCTTGTTTTAATTTCTTTGCATTTGGCATTAAATAAAATTTGCAAAAATAATTTATACGAAACCAAAAAAAGCTTTTTAAACATTTACACAACATTTCGTTTTCCTTTTGCCTTATTTTATTTTTTATCAACGATTTTTCTTCATTTTTCTTTGCCTTTCGAAACCAGTAGAATAAAGTGAGGCAGGGGTAGTTGGCCGTTTATTAAGGCGTGACTGCGATAGACTGAGATCCTGAGATCCTGGCACTCATTTATGCTAATTTGCGTAATTATGCGCTTCATAAAATCACTCGG
Source organism: Sphaerogastrella javana (assembly GCA_037040025.1). Classification (NCBI taxonomy): domain Eukaryota; kingdom Metazoa; phylum Arthropoda; class Insecta; order Diptera; family Drosophilidae; genus Sphaerogastrella; species Sphaerogastrella javana. The sequence goes on from JBANCZ010000490.1 coordinate 12,689, forward strand.
CAAATGCAGTAGCAACAACAGCAGCAACAATAACAGCAACAACAACAACAACAACAGCAGTGGTAGTTGGGGCAGAGTTGCCTTTAAAGTTGAAGTTGCCACTTGCCAACATTTCATGTTGTTGCTGTGTTTTTGTTGTAACAATTAACAACAGCAGGTTGAGTGGCGTTACAGTAGGCAAAACGCAATACAAATAACACATAAAATATTGAAAAACTTTATACTTGCAGACAGACAGAGACAGCGACAGTGCCAGACAGAGAGAGAGAGAGAGAGAGAATGAGAGAGAGAGAGAGAGAGAGAAAGAGAGACAGAGAAACAGATACAAAGCAAGTGAGCGTAATGAAAATGATGAAAATTTATAAATGAGTTCGTACTGAAAAGTCTGTTAACTACCTCAAGCCCCACAGTGCAGCAATATACTGGAACTCCACTCGTTCTACTCATTATCGTGTTGTTTTGCTGTTGTTTTTAAAGTACCCTGTAGTTGTAACGTTGAAACTATAAGGTAGCCATGACTTAAGAGTCTATTTGCACTCTGTGTTATGATGTATATTAATTTCATTGAATCAACTAAAATCACAATTGCTACATTTCAACTACATAGCTATTCATTTTAATTGTTTATAGGGTATCTGATTTGCATGTAATTATAAAAAAGTTATTGTAATTGGTTTGCTGGCTTTTAAAGTGAAGTTTTGCGAATGAGGTTTACAGCTTCACGCCTGCCCAAAGCAGAGATTCATGTATGCTTCATTTGCCTGTTGAATAATTGAATATACCCCTTTTATTAACACACAATCATTCAAACTCACACATTTATATACACTCATACCATACACTCATACTCTCATACACTCACTATGTTTATGTATGCAGCGTAAAACAGAATAAGTGCTGGGAATTAGCTGCCTTGTCTGGCTTAATTATTTATGACGTTTGCCAACCAGTTGCTCTAAAACTGTAAATCTGTAAAACTGTGCGCATAGCACATAAATTATGCCTCGATATTTTCAATTGTTGTTGCAATGTTTTTGTGTAATATTCAATGCGCCTAATGAGCTGACATTGCACAGGTAAATTGACAGTGAGAAAGAGAGAGAGAGAGAGAGAGAGAGAGAGATACAGAGAGAAGGAGAAGAGGTTTGAGAGATACAGGAGTAGGCAGTAATTGCATTGCTGACCACTTATGTTCTAAACACCTGGCCATGGCGCAATTTTTCGACAAAATGTTCAATGTTTGATGTACAATTTTCAATGCAGAATGTGCAATATTTGATTGTTTTGCAATCAAAGTAGATATATTCACATACATATATACATATATATATATATATATATATCGTACAACGATATGCCATCGATATGGGCATCTATTAATAATCGCATTTGGTGTGTGTAACAAATGCATATTTTATTTACCTAACGCTATTTTGCGAACATTTTCGTTACGATGTGGAATTTTAAAGTGATATTTGTGAGTTTATTTGATGTATGGGAGATTTTTGTAATGCCAGCGATTTTCGTGTTGTTAGCTTGTGCTTCAATTTCGACATGTCGGATAAATATAGAATGCTATAACTTAAATATGCATTTAGAAAGTTATTTCATAAATCTAAATCCAAGGTACGTTTCATGAAAATTTATGATCGACTCGTGAAATACGAAATATTTCGTTAATTAACTATACAGAATTTACAAAACTTTCAGTACTACAATATTATTTTGGAATATATTTCACAGGAATTCAGCGCACGATAAGTCAGAAGCGTTGAAATAGTAGCAACTAACTTAATTTCCAACTACAGTGGAATGTAGTGCTTATAGACCTGTTCTTTATGGACCTACTGCACCAATCGCCTGCTCAAACTCTTCGGCTCCCTCTTGCTCTCTGTTTTGCTTTGGCTGTGTAAACCGAAACTTGTCCGGAGCTTGGCACATTTTGCCATTGAAATGCAAATGAAATTGAATTGTTAATTTCAAATAGAAAATCCTAGCGGGCCATTCATTCAATATTGAATGTGCTCGCAATAAATGTAATGACTGGCACAGTTTTTCACGTATATATTTCCCATTCCACAAAACACACTCCACCCTATACCAGTCCTAACAGAACACCCAAAACATTTTCCACATACAAACTGGCAAAACGGCAACTGGCGGCAAAATTGGCACGCAAACAAATTTTGTAGGAAACGTGGCCCGTTATTTTTGGCATGACAGTATACGAAAAGTGCAAAGAAAATGTTATACGTATACATATACATATATATATATATATATTGCATACATGCACATTTATGTATATATGTGTATGTGCTATATATACATATGACGTTTCCGTTTCCGCTACTGATTCCGTTACATCCATTGAACGGCGACAACTTTTATGTTTACGCATTTTGGACAAAAAAAAAACCGCTTGAAATTATAAGAAAAAATTTACTTAAATTGAATTTTTATTGTTTAAAAAAAAACCAACAATCTATTATAACGAGAATTTGTATGTAAGAAAAACAGTAATATTTTTATAGATTTTTTTGTGTTAATAATACATTTAAATATTATGGCTATTCAACTAAATTCTCCCCAGTTTAATAAAATCGCTATTTTAAGCAGTCAAATAACGCTAACTCACATATCAACTATTTAACGTGGCAGCCCAGATATCTCGAAACTAAACGCTCTACGTACTACCCACAAGAAGAAAAAAAAAAAAAACGTTGACAAAGGTCGAGACCTCGTTTACCTGCCAAAAGGTTGCCAGTCCGTGCAAAGGGTGTGATTATGCCGCTGACACATGACACCTTCTATTCATGTGTGTCTATGTGTGTGTGCATAGGTGTTGGGCTCATGTGTGTCTGTGAGTGTATGTGTGTATATGTATTTGGTCAAAATGTTGCCCCCCAAAAAAAGTTACAGAAATATTGTAGCATATTTTGTAGTGTCGCCCAGGCAATGCTTTGCTACCCTAACCAAATGGTGTATTATAATATCGTTAGACAGTACTATCCGCACCATAAATATGTTTATTATATACAAGATTAAGTTAGAGCCCTGTTATAATAAGCATATTTAATTTATACAGCATCTAGATAAGCAAGTGCAACTATATTTAGGTACACGTGTTCATAAAATGCCAGAGGGGGCCTAATATAATATTTGATACTAGATAATGCAATTAACGTTAGATAAAAAATTGATCAAATACAAATATTGTTTGGGATGTTTTCATTTAGCATGAAATACATTACTATATTAAGACAGGTCATATCTTAGGGCATTTCAATTTCATCACACTCTTTGGGAAAAACTTTTGCTCCAATTGTTGTTGTTGTAGCTGTTTGTACCCTTTTAGCACATGTCAAAGCATTTTGAACTCGTTGGCATTTCGTAACACCTTTTTTTCCACCTACTACCTCCTATGACTTCCCTCAAAAAATATAACAAAATCAAAAAAAAATTGAAAAAAACTGTGAAGCTTCACTCGTGCAGCTGTTGCTGTTGTTGTAGGTCTTTTTCCCTTTGTTTGTATTTTGTTGGTCGCTGACGCTTTCAAAATGCCATTTAGAAAATTCAATAGCGCTTTGATTTTGTTTCGTTTATTTTCACAAAGTGTTTTTCTGCGATCCAAACCCTCCCGACCAACCTTACGAGACCCCTACCTCTACATCTAATTTTTCCACACTCATACACATCGATATTACTCTACTCTGAACCTAGGCTAACCCCTGTGCCTGTGCATAGAGAGCTTCTACTTGCTTTGGTCAACATCGAAACAACAAACTCGACTCAAATCGATTTCGCGTCGTTTTGTTGATTTTTCGTTGCGTTTTGTTTAGCGTGAAAATCAAACTGTTAATTTGCGCTTTTGTCTGCATCGATTTAGTGCGGTTCACTTAGTTTTGGGTTTAGCTTAAGAGCATAGGTATATAGCTCTCTCTATGCCAGGCCAGAGCACATTGGAAATGCTTGGAAGGAGTATGAGAGTGGGGAAACCAAACTATACACTGCCTTCTGGACAGAGACAACAAGAAATTTCTGACCCAAAAAGCACTTTGGCCCTTCGGTTGATCCCTCCCCAGCCCTTTATTTTGATCTGTCTCTGCGTCACTTTAGTTGTTTGTTTATTTGTTGTTTAGTTGTTTGTTTGTTTATTCATTTGTTTACTTGCTTGTTTGCTGTTTGTTGGCTTGTTTTTCGGTTGGTCCCTTTTGTTTTTCGTGGCTGCAAATTAATGTTTGTCTAAAGGATTTAATAAGTAAATGATTTTCAGTTTTCCACTAGCATTCAGGAGCCATGGCTACACATACTTTTAGCGCACACTGTATGTATAACAGAAACTGTGTGTGTGTATATGTATTGCACAAACTGTGTGCGATGCTAAACATCATCAATCAACATCAATTCAAAGCCAAAGCGAAAGATGCACAACTGATAGACAATTGCGCAAGGAAATTGAAAGAGAGACTCAAATTGCAATGCTGTGTGGAATAATGAGAGGGGGAGAGATATATAGTGACATATAGAGACAGGCATGGAGAGAGAGAGAGAGAGAGAGTGAGATTGAGAGTGCGGCTGTAATTAATCAATAGCGAAAAAAATGCTACTTAAACTATGCATTGACCCTATCCTGACAGAGAGCACACCCTAAGCAACAGTTGAGGAGACAATGCAATGCAATTAAGCTGAGAAAACAGACTCAGAGCGAGTGAAAATGGTGAGAGAGCGTAGAGAGAGGGAGAGATGAAGGTTAGACAAAGAGCAAGAAAGAACATCTGATTAGAGAAAAGAAATCAAAAGCTATGAGAAAATAATTTTAACAATTTTTCCCTGTTGATTATTAGCTTTAGTTGTTGTTTAGAACATTAATTAAACAGTTTGACGTTTCAAAAATCAAGATAAGATTATTTAACTAAAATTAATCATTATTGAAAGATAAATCAAAGAACTCTGTACGCTCAGTTGACAAGACAAACGGAATACCCTATGCCCGGGGACATAGATAAGACCGCGCTAACAATGTGACGTCAGAGAAGACAGCAGAGACAGTGAGATATAAAAAAAGACGAAAAAAGTGTGAAAGAGACAAGGCAGCTAAGAACTTAACTATTTTGCCATCAATTTTGAGCCATTTGTTTTGGTTTTTGTAGTCGTTGGCTGGGGCTAAAAATTAACTTCACGTCAACTATTAAAAAGTCTTATTAGATTGCTTTTATGCCAACCAAAAGTTTTGGCTGCTTTTGCTTTTGCTGTTGCTGTTGCCAATGGCAATGGCAATGGAAATGGGCTAAAGAGAAAGCACAAATAGATGATGAAGATGAGGAAGAAGTAGGAAGCAGTGAACCAGTAGTAGCAGTAGCTGAAGAAGATGATGATGACGTCGACTGGTGCTCTACACATTCTTTAGACTGTGTTGCCATCCACCACAGACATCACACGACGCTAGTTACTTTACTTTTAATTACTTTTGTGAAAATTCATTTATCACTTTTATCCCAGCTCAAACTCAAGCTCAAAGCGTGGCGACCAACTGACTGACCTCATCTCTCCATGCCTCCCTTCTTCCTTCAAGATCTATGCGAAGGGCCATTTTTCACTGAAAAACTTTTACCACTCACACACACACACACACACAGCCATATACAGATACCCATTCATACGCACACATACATACACACCAACATACATGTATGCAGGAAGTGAGTGTGGGCGTTGGGTTGGCTAGTGTGGATATAAAATTGAACGCCCTTTGGCCAGTCATCGGGCCAGTTTGGCAGCTAGAAAAAGTCAAGTGGAAATTCAATGATGCCATTAATTGGCCAAAGTTTTCACTTATGTTCTGATTTTTGGCCCAGGCACACCCACACTCACAGAGCCCAAACAGACACACACAAACCCACACACATACAACACACATATACAAAATGGCTATCAACTGAAAACTGTGCCAGGAAGTACAAATGTAGCTGCCTAGTAAATTTACGGGTTTTCCCCGTTGCAACTTTTACCAACTATGCTGCCAAATTGCATGAAATCAGTTTAGTCAGACAACGCCTACACTACCTCCTCTACACTCTTCATTCCCTAACCATTCCCATCATCATCTATGTCTTTCCCGTAGCGCTCAGCTGGTGGGCCATTTATCTTGCAATTGCAACTGGCGTAACGCTCTAAACACTTCCTGCATTCGCTGTTAGGCCCTGTTCTTCCCACGCCCTGCTTCAATTATTTTGTATGACAGACAGCAACAGCATTTGCGAAAATGTCTAAATAGAACAAGTCATATAATATACAGCACAAAAGTTGCTCATAAAACGCCATATAAAAATAATACATATATTTTTGTGTATATCATTAAAAAAGTCTTTTAATTTACAGAAAAAACTCAATATAATTTATTGAAATTTGTAATGTGCTTTGCCATGAAGTAAAAGATTACGTTTATTTAATATTTTGACAAAACTGCAAACAATATAGGGGTTGGCAATTTTAAAGCTTTATGATTCATAATAGAGTTCAAACTTAAAAAATATGTAAGTCGAAACCAGATCTATTAACAGCTAAAATATGTAGAGGTTCGTATAGTTCAATCTGTGAAAAATGAAGACCTTCCAAATAAAAAGCTATAGTGATTTGACTTAATGAATTGAATACTTTATATTAATTTGATGTGTATTTAAAGTCAATAAATTGCACATTTGTTTCAATGAAAAGTTAAGCCAATTTAGGAAAATATTACTTTTGCGGTGAAACAAAATTAACTAAAATTCTACAGTTAACTATTCATATTTAACAAATTAATATTGAAACTGTAACTTTCAAAATAATAAAAACAATTTTGTAAATAATAACAGGCTGATAAATATATCAAACATTTAAAGAACCCATGATCCATCTCGATCTACGCTCATGTTTTTACCGAACTAACCTATTCTATGTTTTATTGTTTCATCAGAATTGCGTAGATTATAATGAGTGTGCCGAAATTTAGATACCCTTTCGATGCTTGACTGTCATGGAATTATGAATATTTACAGTTGGAACGCATATGTCCATTTGAGTGGAATGAAAAATGGTCGCGTCATTAGGCGCTGACATGTCATAAACAAACATTTTTGCGTGAAACGGAAGCGAACAAAGAAGCGCTTACACAAGAAAAGAAAAAATCGCTCATAAAGCAGAGCGAAACTTTTCTCAGATTGATGACAGTGGGAGTGTTGGTTCTGTGGGGAACGAGGGTGTTTATATGGGGGCAAATGGTCAGAGTGTAGCGTATGTCAATCGATGGCCTCCATTGCTGCACTCTAACGAGTGGGCGGCAAGCCAGAAACTCAGCTGGCCCAAAACTTTTGCCTGTTGTCACAAACTTGCAACTATTTTTACAGTTAGGCAAAAAAAGGAGCGAAATAGAGCGAGAGAGATAGATGGAGAGAGAGAGAGGGGGGAGGGAGAGAGGCAGAGTAAATGTAGGAAATAGAGCACAGGCAGCAAGGCGTACACCCGGCAAGCACCTCTCAACTCACTAATAGTCAAAAAGTTGAAATTGTTACGGAACGCGGCCATATGAAAAGTCAACGCGGATGCCACTGATGTTGCAGTTCCAGTTGCAGTGGCACTGGCAATGGCAATGCCTGCTGCAGTTGAGGAGCAACTGCAGAGCAGACAACTTCCAGCTGAAAGAAAAACAAAAATGACACAAATTTTGCACAGCGACAGCGACAGCAACAGCAACAGCAACGTTGAGAGTCGAAGTCTGAGAGTCGTTTATCTTCGGGCCCATAATGACAGTTTGGGCAAAGAGTCGGGCAGCTGTGACAGTTGACAGAGAGAGGAGCAGATACCGTAAGAGAAATATGGTAGGTGGATAGGTGGAGATGCGGCAGAAAGCGAGCAAGCAAAGAGAAATGGCTAATGGGTGCGAGCGATGAAGAAGAATGAGATAGAAATTCTTCTTATTTTTGTAACACTTCCAAAAAAAAAACTTCATACATTGCAGTTTCAAGGCTACTGTAGGTTTGGGATGCACTGTACAATCAGTATGTGAAATAGTTTGAAGTGCACAGAGTAGCAGGAAACTCTTCTTTATAAACAAAGCCATGCAACAGTTAGAAATATATATTTAAAATGCCTTCTAAACTGTCTAAAAACACTATAAAGTTAGTTGATTAGTTTATTATCTAAGCTAGTAGTAGTCATTAAAGTAAGTTCCACTTTTAAGTTGAAATACAATTTATTTGGCGTGATTCGGTGAAACAAAATATTTAACTGTAGTTTAACATCCATTTCCGGTTTATAGTGGTGCAGTTTGAGAGCCATTGTGCTGTTGAGTTTTAACCCGAAAAGGCGTGTTTAAAGTCTATAAACTTTTATTGTGTTTGCTTTGATTACGAGCCACATTTTGCACACTTAACCCCTCACACACACACACACACAAGCGCACGCACACACAAATACAGTTTGATGGCCACTGTGTAGGGTTGCTCGGGCCGTTTATGGGTTTGACATGCAGTTTGATTACTCTGCCTCTCATAAATAACATGCAACACTTCAAAGAACATAACGACCAAATCACACACACACACACACACACACACACACACACACACATACATACATACAACAACATAGCACCAGCTGGCGCGCTGCCACAGAGAGTTGGTGAGAAGGGAGAGAGGTGGCACAAAAAAGTCACCTTTAGGCCATGTCATAAATTATACGACAAATGCGTTTGTCTTGGCAAAAGGGGCGGCATAAGCACTGGCAAAGGGGGCGAGGGGTTTCGGACCATTTCCGAATTGTTGCCTGCCTGCCAGCTGCAATCATTGCCAATGTTGCATTGTCGTGTTGGATACTTTTCGGCGCCGGGAAATGCCAAGAGAACAGGCAACTGCAAGACTTCTCTCGACTCTCTCTCTCTCTCTCTCCCTCTTCTCTCTCTCGCTGTCTCTCGCTCTTTCTCCCCAGTTTGACTCTGGGACTGCCTGAGTGTGATTCTAGACTCTACCATGCTATGCAGCTAATATTATTTTATTGCTTGCGACTTAAGAAGCCGCAAAATTTATGCGACAACAACATGGGCCAAAAGAACGAGCAGCCATAATAATAAAAGGCAGCAGGCAGCAGGCAGAACGCAGAAGAAGAACAAGAAGAAGCCGACACAGCTACCAGGTTTGCCATTTGCCATTCACCATTTTATGCAGTTGCTTTCGTTATAACTATTGTTGTTGCACTTCCACTGTTAATACCCTGTACAATTTTATGTTATATACATGGGCATTTCTTTAAGCAAGACTTGCAAATAAGTTCAATGTATGAAATGAATTTAATGATCTTTTCATAATTAAAAAACTATAATATCTCATCTTAAAAAGCCAACATTCCCTCTTAACATATTCTAATAAATTTACATCCTTCGTATACATTTGATTATGTATTATTATATTATAACTTGATTTTTTAAATATTTTAATTTTAATACACATTATAGTATGGTATATACTCGTACATTTGTTCAAGCAAATCTCTTAAACGTTTTGAATATATGAACTATATTGAATATGCTTAAAGATAACTTTTTAACTTTCTTTCTTTATAAACTTGGGTAAATTTATAATCATTATTTAAATTCTTTTAAGCAAAGTTGTCAAAGATATTCATCAATAATATCTTCTATAAATTTGTCGTTGTAGTATTTTAATAAGATATTTAATATAAGACAAACTTTCCCATTCTCATTTTAAATATCATATTTATCAAATTGTATCCTTTACATTTATACACATACTCAATCAATAAATGATAGGGTATTTCGATAAGGTACCCATCATATTTGGCTGACAGGTGTTGCTGCTGTACTCTGAATACAAACAAATTTGCATGCCGTCAGTTACTATTTTACTGCCAGCTGGGAATGTGCGGGTGTTGCCACATGTGTAGCTATGTGCCTGTATATGTTGGTATTTGTGTGTGTGCGTGTGAGTGTGTGAGTGTGTGAGTATAAACGTGTGTGTGAGTGAGTGCATGGGTGGCACATTGCACCTTGGTGAAGTAGTAAATCTTTTTGTGTTTTCCATTGCGGTTATTTTGCTCGCAACGCGATGGGTAAGAAAGCAACTTCTTGCCAGCGTTGCCACCTGGTGTGAAATATGCAAGAACGAACGACGACGACGACGACGACGACGATGGAAATGGAAATGGAGATGGTAGAGACGCTGGCGCCAGGTGAAACAAAAGCGCGCGCGCGCTCCACATAACCATCTCAGAGGCGTTACATTCAAAGTTTTCCAACTGTTTGTGAACCACCTGCCACTCCCCCTTACCAACCACCCCACAACTGTGGCACTGTTTCGGGTTACGTTTCGTTGCGCTTCGCACGTTGCACACGTGACTTGTTTATGTAGTTGAACTTTCCGCAAGCGTTCCTCCGCTCTCCCCCTCTATCCACAATATGCCACTCTCAGCCATAACATGCTGCTGCAGCCAGCTGCTAGTACTCATATTAGTTGTACTCGCTCTCTGCACCCTTGCCCATACCCTCAGTCGAATTGCCTTTGCTTCATTTTCTGTTTCGTTAGCTTTGCACACACACATACGCACACCTGCAACACGCTCCACACGCTCCACAACTACAATACTTCCTCTACTTTTACTGGCAGAAACTTGCTTTTATTGATATTTAAACATTTTTTATTGTGCGCGCATAAATTTTTGCTCATTTAGCTGCAGGTAAAACGAAGTCAAGCCATGCCATCAAAATGAACTACACACTACGCAGTCGAGTAGTATTTCAAAAATGTTTCCATATTAAAAACTTGCCACGCATCGAGGCAAACAAAAGGCTGCTACATTATTGATAAACTTCACGCAACACGTACATTCTCGTATATAGTATAGAATGTTTGTTTTTTACTTTTCAGAAATACGCCATATATATCTCTAGATTGAAAGGCTGGTTGTTTGCCTATTGCAATATTATACAAACTAAAGAAATCATAAACAAATATTTTAAAAAATATTTATTTATATAAATATCTAAGCAAATAAAATAAAAATATTTGGAAAATTTACTGATTTATAAAAATAAATATCCCATATAATTATCTACATAATGTTTGTTTGCCTATTGAAATATTATACAAAGTAAAGAAACCAATACCAAGTATTTAAAAAATATATTTATTTATATACAATAATATTGTTTGTCTATCGAAATCTTCTATAAGCTAAACGAAGATACAATAAACAATTTGAAAATGTTTTAATTCATACAAAAAAATACCCCATATTTAAATATTCTATTAAAATATTAAAGTTTTACAAAAACTGAAGATCTCAAATTATATAATTAAAAAATATATTTATTTATATATATTCATATACGTATATATTTATAGATATTTTACTATGTATTTATCCATTTATAAGACAAGTATGATCTCTTGTCTTACACTAAATTGAGTGCAAACAGTTTGTAAAAGATTTAAGGTGAGATTTCCGCTCATCTGTTAACTTTGCTCATCTATAGTTTGTCTTGGCTTGTCATCATTAAATTGAGAAACCCCCTCGAAAACCCTCTCTCAAAAAAAAAAACTTTTCCATTCATTACACTTTGCACTCAACATCTGCAACACCAGCTGCAACATTTGCAGCTCTGGTTGTAGTTGTAGTTGTAGTAACACGGCGAAAGTTTCTTAAAAGAGTTTTCCCTATACGAAAACTTAAAGCTGTGCACATCGTAACATTGAGAGCCATCAAAAAAAAAAGAAAAGAGAAGAGAAGAAAAAGCTTGCCATCTGAAAGCCGAAGCAAAGCTGAGAGCTAATTTGGCATTTAAACGTCAAATGTCAATCAGAGTTGACATGAAGTAAAGTAAAGAAAAAAGGCGAAAACGTAAAGCAGAATGGCAAAACGAAGCCACAACCACAACAACGAACACAATGAACACAAAAACAACAAGAAACAAAAAAAAAACATAATTGGCCGCAAAACAAGCTGGGGGATAAAAGTGCAGGGTAAGTGGAAAAAAGCAAGAAATTTGCTTAATGCGCTGCATGAACCAAAGACAACAAATATGAAGTGTACAAACCGCAAACGACTATGGAATACCCTGTAATATTTTTTAAGAAAATCTGTGTATAATTTCTTTGTTTACATAGAATTTTGAATTGGGTTGAATAAGTTTAGAGTGTATTAACTCCAAATTTAATGACTTGCTGATACATTTACTTGGATTCAAATATTTTGACTTAAAATTAATTTGAAAAACAAATTTGAAATATAGTTTTCAATCCTTTATCACTAGCATAACTAATGCTTCTCAATATTTTACTAGGGTATTAAGCAAAGATATCATAACAAGTCGTACCAGCATGCAATGCAATGTGATAGTAGAAAGCAAGCATCAAGAGCTACAATAGAACAGGGACAAAGACAGATAGAGACAAAGAGGAACAGAGAGAGGGAGAGAGAAAAAGAGAGAGATGAGTGAGAGTGAGAGAGAAAGATAAAGATAGTGAAAGGGTGGCAAGTTGTAGCTGGGCTAGTAAAGCTGTAAGCAAAATGCGCGTGGCATTTTGGCTTCCAAAAAATCTGCATGCGTGTGTGTCTATATACGAGGGGATAAACCCCAACGAAGAGGTGTATGCTGTGGTGGAGCGGGGCGTGACGGTGTGGTTCTACTGTAGTGCTATAAGGATTGTGCGATTCTACAAGAAAATCGCATTTTCAACGCGATGCAAGGAAATAAAAATGAGAAACTGCTTCGCACAGTGCAAGGCGTCGACAGTTTTTTTTTTTTTGGTAGGGAGTGAGAGTCATGTGGCTGACGCCTTTTGCTTACAGCAAATAAAATAAACAACAGCTAGAAATATGGGGCACCCGAGAGACCATACCCCCGGCTAGATCTCAGCAGCAGCAGGAGCAGGAGCAGGAGCAGTATTACGCCCTCCTGCCTGTCGTTAAGTTGCGAAAAGTTCAAGTTTTCAGATAGTTTTCGTTTGGGCTCTCCACTCGGCAGCCAAAACTGCAGCAGCACAGCTTCATCATCATCAGCAAACATTTATTTTTTTTCCATTTTTTTTTGAATTTTTTTTTCCGCTGCTGTTGTTCGTGTGCGGCATTATGTTGCATAGTTGGAGGCGGTAGCAATTGCTTTTCTTCTTTGCTTCTTTCATCTTTTGCACTTTCTTTTTGGTCTGTTTGTGTTTCGGGTTGGTTCGCTTCTGTTTTTTTGGCTTTATTTTGTGTTAGCTGCCATCATGCATACATAAAACATGCAGCCGGTGCACCTGTCTCTCATCTCAACATTGTCTCGGCGCATAAAAACTGCAGATAATGGGGCATCGGTAGCCATCGAAAGGTAGCCAAGTTGTCCGTGTCAAAATTCAATTGCAACTTGTGGCACGGCGGCCAGAAATGCAAATTAGAATGCCAAGCACAGCAAAAAAATAACACAATTCTAGCAACTCCAGCTACAGCCATAGTTATTCTCACACCAACCAATACATTTACACTCACAGACACAGATACAGATACAGATACAGATACAGATACAGATACAGATTCAGTTATAGACAAAGATAGAGATACGTTTGCATCTAGCGTAAACTGACGCTGTTAATTGTATGCAATCTGTAGGTGTTGCCTTTACTCCTTCATTGCCTTCTATGTCTCTGTCTCTGTTTCTGCCTCTTCCACTCTCTGTATATTCTTGGCATTATCTGTATCTCGTTCTATCTCTCCTTGTTTACCCTAACATCTGTCTCACTCTCCTGCCCTGTACAACAGACGTGCCAAGGCCCACAAGAACCCCGCTAGTAAGCTGGCCAAAAATTCTCAAGAGTTTTTCTTCTTCCTGGCTTCAAGCCGTAGCGAAGCAAATTCTTTTTTAATGAAATTTTCAGCTAGCAACTGGGTTATGGATTCTGGCATAGGTTGCGCTTATGCATACCAGATGATATTACTATTATACCAGCACCAACAAAATTTAAGTCAAGTTTGCTTTGGTAGATAGAAAGATACATATATAATGATAGACTTTTATATAATGAATAGATATATTAGATATATGTAGGCAGATTTCACAAGGAAAGTGAATGCAATTAATTGTACATTTTTAGCATAATTTTATGTATATATTTTTTTGTATTGCAGGTAAAAATATAATGATATAAAATTTGATTCATTTGCACTCATTTTAGCAGGATTTCATGTACTGCAAATTTTTGTTTTTACACTCAGTATTTTTATTCAAAAACATATCCACCCTATTGAGTGAGTGTTATAATAAAACAAACAGTGTGGAATTCATTATAAAAAACGCAATCTGATAAATATTACAGCTTTTGAGCTGGCAACTCAATCTGCTGTTGCTGCTTAAAGATACAGTATCTTTTGTGGCTTGTATTCAAAGTTGAGTGAGCTGATGGGTTCAAGCTACTTTTACCAGCTGCTTTTTGTTGACTCTTGCTTTTGTGTGTGGGTGTGTGGTTGTGTGTGAGCCTGATTTAATTATTTCTGTCGCTGCCAGACACTTCAGCATATGGCAAGCAGCCCGAAAAGTAACAAGAAAGCAACAAGAAAAAACAGAAAAAAGAAAGAGAAAGCTGCGTCCTGGTCACCGCAGAGTAGCGCAAATATTTGCAAAGGATCATTTTCAATTTTCATAAGAAAAATCTGGGTAAAAGCAGCACAGAACAGGGCAGCTCTTTGACGTAGCAACTCATGATTACAACCAAGTTGATTCTCATGTTGATGATGATATTCTTGCCTTTCTGTTGTTGTTCCAGCTCTGTCGCATGTAGTGTGTTGTCTCGGGTGAAAATATGCACAAAATGTTCACGCAACGTTTGGTGTTGTTGCTATTGTAGTTGTTGTAAGCTGTGGAAAATTGTGGCAAGTCGTGTAAAGTTTTTTTGGAATAAAAAACACACACACGCATACATACATGCTCGTATAGAAAAAATATTTGTTGTCGCAACTTGTAACTGTAATTTTAAACTCAATTAAAGAGCCATGCCCGGGCCTGCAGGCAGCCATACAGAAAAACTAACTAAAAATATTACATGCTCTAATCCAAATAACACAACAAGAACAACAACAGTATATACAGTACAAAAAAAAAAGGAAAGGAAAATCTGAAAATATGATAAACAAAAAAACAGAAAATAAATTGAAAGCAAATTGAAAGCAAACATGAACATGAGCGCATGGCCCACAGCTTTATTAACTGGAATAATTATTATTAACTCGTCAAAATAGAAAAAAAAAACATTTTTACTACAGCGGAAATGAGGCAGCAAGAGACGAGAGAGTGAGACAGAGAGAGAAAGAGAGAGACAGTGGGAGAGCGACCGTGACCTCAGCTGAATATTTTATAGATTTCTTTTGGGTTTTGGAGACAAATGCCGGAAATTCAAGCAAAACAATAAGATGAAATGCGCCAAGATTTATGCGTACAGCCGCTGCACAAAAATTGCAAATTTCAATGACAACAATAAGTAGCAAAAGGGCCACCACAAACAGCTCAAGCTGCCACATGCCACATGCCAGTTGCCACACCCGCGCTCCCCCCCAACGCGCCACACTCCGCTTGCCACATGACAAAGCTGTCTGAGTCACGTTGCCGGCTCAGCGTCTAGACTTCCGTCGAGACATGGCGCATGGAATGGAAATTTAAATGTAATGTGAGCTCACTTTTCGGCAAAAGGCATGTCAACATAACTGTCTCTCTCTCTGTGTCTTTCTCTCTATCTCACTCTCTTACACTGTCCATGCTCTATGCTATCTGTCTTGTAAACTGTAAAGAGGAAGACGACGCACTTACAGCCACTTAACAGCATCCGGTGGGTGGCTACGTTGCATGCAACGTAAGCAATTGGCCAGCGGCCAAGCCGAACTGCCGTAATGTTAATAAACATTAATTGTACAACATTTTTATGGCCACATCTCACTCGATGACTGCCAACTATCCTCCCTGTTTGTCTGTCGATATCCGATTCCCGACATTCGTATATCCCGGTTCTTATTATTTGCCAACGTTTGCGCTTTTCATACACTTCAATGTTGCGGCATAATGCGCTAAGCAGCTCTAGTTGCTATTGGCAAATCAAAGCATTTAATTTTAAATATGAGGGTATACTGAATAAAAAAATTAAAAATTAAATAAACGAAAAAGAATATTACATATAATAAAACAACAAAATTTAATTATTAAAAATTTATAAATGTAGAGAATCGTAAAAAAATTGATATTTGTGCTTTTACTTTACATCAATTTTTGTTTGATATCCTTGTTTAAATTTAATAATTTTATTTAATAATTTAATTTTAAAACTTTATTAAATTTTTAACCATAATTTAGCTTTTACTAATTGCAATAAATTATTAGAAATGTATTGCCCTTTCAGTGTAATATTAATAATTAATAAATATCTATTGGTTCTAGTGCCAGCTTTATACTATATAAAGAGCATTTATGAATCGTACTTAAGCGTGTATGAGTACTGAGTGAAATTCCACTTAATTTATATATTTTTGGGTGCTTGTTCTTTTGTCTTTGTGTTTCACAGTTGAGCGAATTTTCTTTTAATTAATTTTAAATGAATGTCGTTCGTTCCATTCGTTCGCCCGTTCATCGCAAACTTTTGCCCAAGCAGTTTCCGGCTTTTCAATGCAATGGTGGAAAAAAGAGTAAAAGAGAAAGAGGAACAGAGAGAGAGAGAGAGAGTTGGGTGCAGGTACATTGCAGTGGGCGTGGCAGTGGCCAGTTGTCCAGAGCATAAAGTCAGTAGCTGTGCGCGTTGACTTTTAGCTTAATTAGCTTTTGGGACGAGCAACATTTTCGCTTTTCTTCTCTTTTCAGTTTTTTTCTCCCGTTCTTTTTTCTTTTTTTTTTTTGACAGGTTGATATCCTTTGGGAGCAGGAGCCAGAGCAGGAGTGGCGTCAGCCAGCCAAGTACAACGTGAGGCAATTAAATCTGGTTGCAATTGCTGCAGTCGGCAGTCAGCAACATGAGGCCAACAATGATGATGTTGCAGCTGCTGTTGCTGTTGCTGTTGTTGTTGTTGCTGTTGATGACGTCAGCAACGAGTGTTGCCATAACATTTTTGTGCAACTTATTGTTGCAGTTGTTGCTTTAAATGCTACTGCTAAATCTACATCTACAGCTACTGCTGCTGCTGTTGTTGTTGTTGTTGTTGTTGTTGTTGCTATTCTGTGTGTTGCACATACTATTATGTTGAGGCTGAACACAGCATGTGGCAAGCACTATTGTTATTGTTGCTGCTGTTGCTGATGTTGTTGCTGTTGTTCCTGTTGCTCATATTGTTGTTGCTGTTGCTGATGTTGTTGCTGTTGCTCTTATTGTTGTTGCCGTTGCCATTGCCTTTAGCTAAATGTTTTTTTGTTTCCGCTTTTTGTTATTGTGCTTGTTGCTGTTTTGTTTGCCGTCATCAACATCATCATCGTCATCCTGTTTGTTGCTGCTGCCTCAGCTGCTGCTGCTGTTGTTGCTGCTGTTGTTGCTGTTGCAGCTTGTTTCCAGTCACCATTCGCTTTTTGGTATTTAACATTCATTTGAAATTGTCATGCCCGCTGTTGGCTTTTGCCTCTTTTGACTCACCCTCACTTTTTGGCCTCTCGGATCCTCTTTCCGTCGTGCCACTCATCGTACTCCTTGGGCTGAGAGTCCTTTTTCCTGCACAGCGATTATGTTGATTGCAGCGCAGTTCCTGTGGACCCATCGCTGCTTATTGTTTGTTTAACTGAATGACTGAATGGCGAAAAAAGGGACAAGCAGTACAAACAATTGCCAAGTACATGAACGTAACAGCAAGTACCCCGTCCAGGGAGTCTATATACCCCCCCCCCCACACACACACTCACACACACATAATACACCGCTAAAGAACCCCAAGCAAATTGTGGAGGAGGCAGAGGGCATTTGTGCTTTTATCCATTCATTTAGTGCACGCTTCTGTGGAGCCATCGCCATTTCATAATGTTCATTATATCCTGTTGATCTGTCAACTGAAACCGCCTACTAAGTGAGGGGGGAAACACAAAGGGGCTTCATGGGATAGAGCAGGCGGGTGTGGGAGGGGCAATAGTGCGTCAATTGCATGCAGACATGCAGCGCTTAAAGTGAGTGAGAAATCAACATCGATAGAGCGAGAGAAAGATGGATAATAAGAGAGGGCAGACTAACTGAGGGCAGAATAAATTCGACTCTATATAGAGCATAATTTATATACATATTTATCTCCTCTTTGTTGCTGTTGTTTTATGTTTTTCTGGTTTGGCAACTTGCAATCTGTTCTATTCGAATTGCAGGGACATTTTAATGACAATTTGTTTTTGAACTTTTGTAATATGGTTCTTCAGTTTTACAAAGCAAGTTTTTTGCTATGAAATATAAACTGTAAAACGAAATACAACTGTAATTTACAGTGAGGTCGATTTGCTTCATATATTAAAAGACAGCATTATCTAAAGCCTTTTCTACATATTTTCTTTTGAAGCAATTATATTGGAAATCGTTTACAATTCGATGTCTATTGAATTTTTGCATAATTTTTCTTTCAGTGCACTTGAGCATCATTATAACAACGTTAGCTTTGCCTCGTTAATTTGCAACGCGAGACAACGCGCAAAATGTATACATTTTGTGACACGCCCTTTTCTCTATATATCTTTTTTAAGGAATACGTGCCTCTCCCCCTCTCTCTTTAATATATTTGGCACGCTTCTGTGCTCTTTGTTACTATTTATACGTATATATATATCACTCCCTTTTAGTGTTTTCGATGTATTCGGTTTACTCTGCTCGGAGAATTTTACTCCAGTTACATTTCAATTTTGATTTGTTTCTTGTCAATCAGTTAGACAAGCTGCCGTGCCACGCCCTCATTGCCATACAGGCCTGACAATAAGTATTGCCTTATTGATGTGCTATGTTGTTGTACATTTATATTGTTTGTTTGATCATGTTGTAGTTGCTGTTGTTGCTTTTGTTGCCTGTCACTGCGGCTTTTGGGGTAGCAGCATTTTCAACGTTAATTGAAAATTTATTGAGACAAATTGTGTTTTATTTTCGCATTATTGACGTATGGCTCCCTCCCTCTCTCTCTCTTTCTCTCTCTTTCTCTCTATTTTCAGGCCTGAATCTCTTTCTCTCTCTCCTGAATCTCTTTCAATTTTCTATATATATATCGGCGTGTGTATGTTGAGTATGAATTATGTGCTAGTTGTAGAGGAATGCAGATTATGCCTACGGATATGCTAAATACTCCCTTAACTCTCAGCAATATCAGATTTATTAATAGCCTTCAATAATGCTGCGTACACTTAATGACAATTTAATTCCCTTTTTTTTTGTATTTTAAATACCCTGTAGTTCCTACATAAAGTAAAGTGTTTAAGACAAATTGAGTAATAAAGCTTTCTTTCCTTTTTCTCAATTCAACACAGATGATATGTTGAAAAAACTATAATACGTTCGTATTTTATATATCTTCAAGGTTTAAATTTACAGGATATTATGTTAGTTTTATATAGCCCACTTTGCAGTTTTTATCCAACTTTCCAAACTATTCATTGTGCGTATTATTCATAAATTGTGTAATAAACAATCCAAAGCTATTACCACAAATGCAGTTTATCAC
The DNA here is from genome assembly GCA_037040025.1 of Sphaerogastrella javana. NCBI lineage: Eukaryota > Metazoa > Arthropoda > Insecta > Diptera > Drosophilidae > Sphaerogastrella > Sphaerogastrella javana. The sequence goes on from JBANCZ010000490.1 coordinate 32,354, forward strand.
TCGGATGTTCAGTACTGCCATCATTCTATATATAAACATATATAACAACTGTCTGCTGTATCTGTGTCGCAATGGGTGTGATTTTAATTAATACAAACAGATTTAATTCGTTTTTTTTTTCCAGCTCTATGTTGTGTTTGTGTTGTATTTGCGTTTCCGATCAGCCCGCGGAATATTACATAATGAAATGGTTGACGGATATTGATATAAATCAATCGACATCGCACAGGCTGAAAAGCAAACAAAACGAAATAGCGAACACCGAACAGATGAATGTTACAGCAAAAGGGAGGAGATGATAGCAAGGGAAGAGAGGGGCCCAGGGGGACAAGCCCTATATGGAAGAGGAACAGGTGGCTTTCGAATACGTTGAGTATTGTATAAACGAGTGCTCGACGTGTGTAAGCAAATAAAAATTAAATGGCATAAAACAAAAGTACACAAAGTATGAATTGCCTGCCTTGAACGAACGAACGAATAACGAATGTAACGAATCGAAACGTTATGAAAAATTCCGAATAATTCTACAATATGGGGCTTATGACGCCGTTCTTAATGCGCCATTGCCATAACAACATGAAGTGATTCTTTGCTCTCATGATTTTTTAGATATTCTTTTTTAGAGCGTGGCAAATCAGATTAAAATTTTGAAAGAAAAAACATCTGTGTGACGCAAGAGAAGAATTTCAAAATGCTATGATAAATAGCATTTAAAGGAAGTTCCATCTGATTTGTCCCAACAACAAATATTATAATATTTTTTTGTATTTATTTAATTGAACCAGATAATTAATGCTTAGGTTAATTTCGAGCAAATACAGTTCGAATTTATAGCCTATGCTTAATCACAATAATATATTATAACAATTATTTATGTTAACACCAATAAATATGATAATAAATAGCACCCTAAATTAATTAATTCATTATATTTTTTTCAATGGCAAAATAAATTGTGATTTTTTTTTTTTAGAACTACGGATGGATGAGTTGGCGCAATTAATTCGTTAGATATATAAGCATTTAAATGAGCTCTTTGATTATACAATACTCAAACAAATTACTTAATTATTTATGTCAATAAATAACTTTACATTCTGTACATTTCATGCGCAGCGAAACGTGCCATAAATGTGGCAACAATACAATAAAAATTCAAAGAATGCGCAAAAAGTGTAAAAAAGGTGAAATTTTATAAATAAAAATTTTGAAGGAACGACTAAAACATACCCTAGAATGTAAATGGGAATAGAAATGACAAAAGAATGACTAAATATATAGAATATATCATCAATACACACATTTATTATGGTAGTAATTTACAGGGTATATGATGGAAAAAAAATCAATTTGCAGCCCATGAAAATAACAAAGGTGTCAAATGGACTTATTACCCCTTTTTTCCGTTGAACATTTATTATTTATTAGTTGCCTTTTAATGTTTTATGCACAATTTTCTGTCACATTTTTTATACACGTTTTATATTTTACATAATATCGAAATGTTTATTTGTTATTTATATCAAATTGATGGGAGTGTGTGTGTGTGTGTGTGTGTAGGAGCCTAGGCTCACTTTACTGATAAGTGTATGTGTTTGTGTTTGTGTGTGTGTGTGTGTGTGTGTGTGTGTGTGTGTGTGTGTGTGTGTATATGGCACATTAAGCCAATGATGCGCAGTGCGAGCCTGTTTTCTGAGCTTACGCATTTACAATTCATTGAAGCTTTTGTGCCACTGTGCGCGCACATTGGACCCAGCACATAATGAACTTTATGCGCCATTGTTTTCCAGCTCATTGTGTGTGTGTGCTATTATTGTTGTTGTTGTTGTTGTTGTTGTCGCTGTTGCCTGTCAATAAAGTGTCAATAATTTATAAAATAAACAAAAGTGCCGCTGCCTGGGCATAAATGCTATAAACAAGGACCAAAACGCCGTGACGCAGGGTCGCAATTGTACTTACTGGAATGAGTATATATATACGTATATATAGTATATAAATAGCATAGTACTAGCTGGCATGGTATGTACATTGTATGGCAAAAGTATCGCATCTAATGCAAATATTTGTCTACAGTTCGCGACTCTATGCCTCGCCCCTCGCTCTCCCTCTATATCATTCACTTTCGACTTGCTGCCTGTATGTCTGTCTGTTTGTCTGTATGTTTGTCTGTATGTTTGTCTGTCTGTCTTGTTTATTTAAAATTTATTAAAAATGGCCAATAACAAGGACAACAATGCGCGTAATGAATGGTTTTTCGTAAAATGGAATATTATGTGATTGCAATTTATGTTGACATACTTAAGCTCATCAATTTCAACTGCCTGCCTTTCACTCTCTCCTTGTCTCTCAATATCTCTCAATCTCTCTCTATCTCTCTCAATCTCTCTCACTCTTTCTCTCTTTGTCCCTCTCTCTCTTTCTCCATCTCTGTCTGTATTTCTATTTGAGTTTCTGTTTCTGTTTCTGGTTTGTGTTCAGTCTGTCGACTATGTGTCGTGTAAACATTTGCATTTTAAATAATTAATCCACAAGTATTGAATATTAAATGCTCCTTAGCAATGTGTTATATCATATATTAGACATTTATGCTTAACCCTAAGTGTTGCTAAAGTGCTGTTGTCACTGCTCTGTGTGTGTGTGTTTTGTGTGTTGTAAAATGCCAAAGCACAATTACGAGCAGTCAAATCT
>JBANCZ010000491.1:0-35036 GCA_037040025.1 Sphaerogastrella javana
GTGTGTGTGTTAGTGTGTGTGTGTGTGTGTGTGTGGGCTGCCTCTCTTTCCATCCCTGTCTCTTTGATGGGTGCTCTATAAAACATTTGCTTTTGAAGTACGTACTTAAATTGCATTCAAGCTGAGCAGCAGCAGCAGAGCCTCTCCCCTCTTCTCTATGCCTCTGCCACTGCCTCTGCGTACCACAAAGATCTGTACATCTTATACACTGAATACTGTACACAGTACAGTGTTCCCTCTGAGTTGTTAAATAAGTTGGCAGTACGTGTGAATGAGTGTTTAAATATGTGTCGAATTCATGCGATGAAAGCCGAAAGCCATGTTCCCATGCTGTATGTGTGTGTGTGTGTGTGTATTGGAGAGTGGGAACAGTTTCAGATTATATGAGCCGAGACGAAATGTGAGAGGAAATTTTCATTGCACTCGCTGGAAAATGGAAAATTGAATGCAATGCAGGCGACAAATGCAAAACGAAGCATTGCAAACTAAATTCAGAATAATATGAAGTAACACAAATTAATAAAATTATTTATATATAAAATATATAAAATATGTATAATGTTTGTGCGTCCCTCAAGCGATCTTCATTAGTTCACTGCTCGAACGAAACTGAACTCTACAAACAAACGAAATTTGGCGAGAGCTTAGTAAAGCGAAATGTGAGAATGGTCAAGTGCAAAGAGAAAAGATTGAAGAGAGCCCTAAAATTAAATATGGCGTGATAAGAAGGATTAAACGAAAGTGAGAACGATTGGACTTAGGTGCAAATGGAATTGATTGAAGTGAGTCGATAGCACAGCGAAGAGAGCATACGCTGAGAATGTGTGTGTGACAGGTATAGCAACTCTCTCTCTTAAATCAAACCTTGATCTTCTTGCTCTCTTGCAAAAGCTCACTAATTTCACTATGGAAACAAATCCCAAATTTGTGTGCAATATATTTGTGTATTAATCTTTTGCTTTAAATCTCAAATATTCCCACCTTACTTTGAAACATATTCTAAGAATATGTAGCTTATATGCATAATGGCCATTATATCAAGGCTATAAATAATTTAGTGGCTATATTTGAATATCTCACGTTATAAGGACATTAACTGAATATACTAAAATCAGCTTAGGCAACATTTTTTTTTTGGTAATTTGATAAACAGCGTCAGATACTACGCAATTCAATAGACATAGCAAAAGGCAATTAGTAGGCATGGCCACGCCCCATCCATAGGCTCATAGGGTCGGGCGCACAGTGGGTGGCACCGCTAGGCTGCATTAGCGACCGACCGTGAGCTATAAAACCTTATGCGGCCATTAAAACAGCCAAAAACAACAAAAGGGCATGTTTATTTAATTAAAAAAAAAAAGAAAAAGAGCAAAAGAAATAAAACTTAATGTGCATTGCATTAAAGTTAAACCAAGCAACTAAATAGATAAAAATAAAAATAAATATACAAACACATCAAAAAAAAAAACACACACACACAACAGAAAAACAGGCAAGATGAAACCCTTTTCAAAGCTAATATATATGATGATGGTCTTTATGGATGCTGCTAATATGTTAAGGTCAAATGTAGTACCAAGCATACCCACTACCAATTAGCCTGGCCCCACTGCAGAGGAGGACCAGGCACAAGAGCTCCGTTGTCCTGCTGCCTCTGGGACCCAGGACTTAAACAATTTCTCGCATTACTTCCGCTAAATTAATGCCGATTGTGGTGAATGGCGGCCTTACGTCGCCAGCTTGACCAGAGGACCCCTGCTGAAATCATATTTACCTCGCAAGAAACAATGGGGAAATTTTACAAAAATATTAATACTAATTAAAAAAATTATAATATTAAAAAATAAAAAAAATAAAATGATAAAAATTAATATGTTAATAATGATTTGAATTATAATAAAAATAATATAATAATTATAATAACAGTATATAATTTATAATAATTTAAATTATAATGAGAAATATTCATAAAATAGAGGCTAATAATCAAATAAAAATAAAATTTATAAAAATCTCATACAAAGTTGTAATTTTACTGAAAAAATAAAAAAAAGTTCAAAATATAAAACTACTGCAAAATGGTAAAATATATAGATTTGTTTTAAAAATGTTTGTAAAATAATTAATACCATAATAATAATATTATAATGAATAATTAATCAATTAATACATGCACTTAATAATTATTAGAAATATTATACAAATAGACATAATTTTCATAATACTATCAATTGCATAATAAAATAAATTTATACAATAAATAATTTATAAATTTATACAATAATGTACACATTTATGAGTTTCATAAAAAATTTTACTGCAACAATTTGTGTTTTGTACCACTGTATCCCTGTATCGCGGTCACAGTCGCACTCGCATATTCACTCAAAGAGAACAGTTAGCAGTTTACTCAAATTTGCTTTCAGTTACAAGCATTATGTATTTTCTTTTGCATTTCTTGTTTCATTCGCTCTCCACGCTCTGTGTATGTGTGTGTGTGTGTATTTCAATAGTAATGCCCGCGATTGTCGTGCATTGCGTGTGGCGTGCCCTCCCCTTTCACCCCCCCTCCCTTCTTAAAGTGTCGTCGAATTAAAATTCATGGCAGCGCATTTAAAAACGCGAGCGCCCCAAAAACTGCCTCCGTTTCTGCCGCTGCCTCTGTCTTTGCCACTCTCTCTGCCTCTACCACTGGTTCTGCATCTGCCTCTCTCTTTGCCTATTACTCTGCCACTGCCTCTCTCTTAGTTGCAGTCGCCGTCACCGTCGCCGTCACCGTCGCCGTCGCCGTTGCCGTCGCAGCTCGAACTGTGTTCGTCTGAATGCGACAGATTCAACTGTTCCCCGTTAACTGTCATGGCGTCTTTTACAGTGGCGTCCAGTGTTGGCGTGCACATAATTTCTGTTATTTATAGTTGGCCATAAAAAATGAGGTCAGTGCGTAGTCGAACGATGGCAAAAACGACTTTTGGCTTAATTAAAGTCGTTAAAATCGCACACAACAAGGTGTGTGTGTGTACATATGTGTGTGTCTGCGCATTCAAATCAAATTAATGAACTGCAGCTCTGGCTAATGGCAACTCATAGATTTAAATGAGCTTAGCGCGGACTCAAACCACAAAATATAAAAGCAAATAAAGTAAAGAGCGAAAAAACGAAACAAAAATCAACACTAAAGCGTAAAGAAAGACAAAATTATACAAATTTATATACACTATATAGTCGAATTATTGCTAACGATAAGCTGAAGGTGGAATTGAAGCATTGAAGTTGGAATTGAAGAGTCATTGTCTCAATCCTTTGAGCCACGGTGCACGGCTGCTGTTAATAGTCCTTAAGTGCCTTGAGGGCCAAAAGCCAAAATTGTTGGCCAGCTTAAGCGGCTCATAAACAATTACTTAACATTATAACGCAATTTGCAACTTAATTGTTCACAATTGAAAAAAAAAAAAAAAATAATAAAAAAGAAACAGGTCAAAGGTTGAACGAGTGCAGCAAAGGCAACAACCAAAGAGAGAGAGACAGAGAGAGAGACAGAGAGAAGAACAGAGAGAGAGTAGAAAGAGTGAGAAAAGTGAGAAGAGTGTACGAGAAAGAAGAGTAAGAGCAGTAAAAGACTAAGAACAGAAGAGAAGATTAAAAAGAGCGGGAAGAATGGGTAGAGTAGTAAGTAGAGAGTGGGAACAGTGAAGAGAGTGAGAAGAGTGACTAGAGTGGGATGAGTGGAAACAATTTGGTATGAGAGTGTAAGAGAATGAGTAGAATGGAACAATTTGAGGGCAATGGGGTGAGAGGGGATGAGCGAAAGAGGGGCGAATGAGAGGCAACATAATGAGCGTAGAGTTCAAATAATATCAATTAACTGCAAGTTACGTGCTTCGGCTAATTATCTCGCTTAATAAAGCGCCTAATGAGTGGAAGCAGCTGCCAACGCCCAACGCTGCCAAAATACAGCAACAAAGCAGCAACAGCCAAGGAGAGAGAGAGAGAGAGAGATAGAGAGAGAAAGTACGGAAAAGTGAGGGAAAGAGAGAAGGCAGCACTTGCTCCTTCTTCTTCTGTTTCGTCGTTTTCGTCGTCTTCTTCCGCTGCGGCGGCTCAATTGCCTCACACGCTTTTCACAAATTGGTTAACGCTATTTTCGCACTTTATTTTAATACACTGACAAAGAGTATACCCTAACAATCAACTAATATGTGAGGGTTAATAAGAAAATTCTATTGCAAATATTGATTAAATTTACTTCAGGTCGAATGGGTTACGAAAATCATTATATAGATGTAAATTAAAGATTATATCTGAACAATTTTCCATATAAAAATAGGAAGAACTTATTGATCTTTATATAGATCTACAGATTTGTGGGGGCACTTGAAAAAAACTTTACCCACTCAGGGTGAAAGCTTTAAAAAAGCATTATAAATTATAGATATAAATCATGTATAATCTAAAATGAATATCTATATAATGATATTTTACAGAAGAATATATACATTTAGACTCTTTGAGGATCTTCATATAGAAGTAAGTATTGAAGTAAGAATAGATTATTGACCTCAAAAATCTGCATATAAATCTACGAATGTGTGAGAGTATATAAGAAAATCTTGTCTTATAGATTGATTATGATTTTCTTATGTAGAAAGCTTAAAAGAAATCATTATATAGATAAATGTAATATATCTTCATTGGAATATATAGTATAATACGTATATTTCTATATATAGAAGTAAGTAAAATGCAAAACATATAAAAGACTATATTCATTGAATATACTGTGAATTATTATATTAAGCTATTAAATTATCATAAAAAGAAAGAGTATCTTTAATTCGTTATGTTTCATTTTCATTTTTCCTTCTTTTAGTTTTGAACTTGCAGCCATTTTTTGTGCTTTGCCATAAAAAATAATGATGCTTTAATTTGCGCCGAGGCTTATGAAGTTTAATTACTGTGTAGCATCCCGAAAAAAAACAACAAGGCGCAGTAGGCGTGGCACTGAGGCTTTAAACTGCCACCGAGTTGAACATTTACAGAGTATCCTGTTCGCTTTTCACTTAATGAAAATTGCTCTCTATGAAAAAATTGTAGAACATGCTAAACTAAGCAAATTTTTTACACATTTTAAACAAGAAATATAAAAAATACTATTATTTTTTTAAATGTGTGGCTACACCTGACTAACAGTAAACAAAGGCCAAAGTTCAGCAAGTGTGTGTGTGCATGTGTGTGTGTTTGTGTGTGAGTGTGTGTGTGTGTGTGTGTGTGTGGGTGGGTGTGTACATATGACGTTTGAGCCCATTAAGAAAACTCATGAGGTCGCTTTGCCAACTATTTTCACATTAGAGCGTGAACTATGCGCTTCAGGGGCGGCACAGAGGCGTGCTCAATTTACATCGGAGGGGGCTTACATTCTCACATTGCACCCTTTTATAAATGATTTCCCAACGCCCATGGTGTTTTTTATAATTTTTTAGCTACTTCACGCATTCAAAGCGTTCAAATGTTGGCCAAAGCAAAAGCAAATAAACTCTGCATAATTATGCGCAAAATTAACAAAATCTACACACACACACACACGCACATATGAACATTGTTTACCTGTGTGTGTGTGTGTGTGTGTGCATTTATATTAGTATATAGTACGTGTGTATGTATATACATATGTAGGGAATGTGAGCTACATAAATATTTACAGTGCATACAAAGCAATCCAGGAATTCATATAGAATGAAAAGGTTTTAGCCTCTAGAGGAAGAGAAAGAGAGAAAGAGAGAGAGAGAATGGAAAGAAGGGAGAGAGAGGGGGGAAGTGACGGAGGACGAATTATACACATAATTTATATTAGCCGTAGCTTAAGTGCTGTTTAAATATTAAACAATTGAAGCAACAAATGTTTAAATGCAACTAAAGTAAATACTTATTAGGCTTGCGTTTAAAATGCTTTTAGAATAAATACAAACATAATTATTTAAATACCAAAAGGTTTCAATTTATAGAAATGCCATAATTTATTTTTAATTATATCAAATATGGCAAATATTTGCTCTAAAACTAATTTTAAATGGGCAAATAGAAGTATACGCAAATGGTTTATAGTTCTATAAACGACAACAAATTCGTAACCATTTGGGATATGTTTAAAAATTAAAACAAAAAATTAATATATTTTTTTTAATTTTGTAAATTTTAATTTGATTAAATATTAATTATTAATATTTTATTCAAGTTTTTCAAATTTCTTAAAATTATTCGTAATTATATTACAATTTTCTTTTTTTAGTAATTAAAATTAATTTTATTAAACATCATTTTATTTTTTTCAAGTTATATTTAATTTTTTATATAATTTTTAAAAAATTTTTTTAATTTTATTTAAATTTAACTTGTTTAGTTTTATTTTTTTATTTAATTATTGTATATCTAAATTTATTTTATATTATTATAGTTTATATTATTTAATTTAGTTTAATTTTATATAATTCTATTACATTTTATTATATTATAAAATTTTAAGGAATTTTAATAGTTTTTACTTTTTATTATAATTATTTTTTATTTCATATTAAATTTATGTCCAATTTAGTTTTACATTACTTCCTCTGTTTAACTATAGACCCCACTCATTATCTAATTTCTCTCTCCCTCAAAACCATCTGAACGATCATACTGAAGCAGCTAATATTTGTCCCACTGTACTACAGTCGTGGCCTGAGCCAAAGTGCCAGCTCCTACCACAAACAACTTCAGTGCGAAACCTTGGTCCATTTGAAAGGTCATTTGTCTTGGCGTTGAAGTTGATATGAAGGTGTTGGGGCTTCTAAGCAGCGCCAGCCACTGTGACAGCTTCCATTGCATTGTGACAGCTGCCAATCCCCTCTCTTCACCATTCTCTTCACCTTCCCCTCTTCAACTCTCTTTCGTTGCATTTGTTGGTGCAGTAAAAGTTTAGGTAAACCACATGTTACATTTTTCTTTACCAATCAACAGCCTTGGGCGCATTTTAATGGCACTCAAGCGTATCTGTGTGCGTGTGTGTGTCTGTGTGTGTGACTGCATTTCGTACGTCCTTGCAAACACACACACACACACACACACACACACATTCGTAAAAGCAACCGCAAATGTAACATAAAAAGAAATAAGCAAGAGAAGCTGCACTAAAAACAATTCCAACCGAAAACACAACAACAACAACAACGGCAAGAAAAACAAAATAAACACACACACACAAAAGGCATTCACACACACACTCACGCACACACACACACACGCACGAAATAAATGCAAGCAAAAACAAAGAAAAATTGAAGAGAAAAGAATCCACAACCAAGCAAAAACACTGAGCACAAAAACAAACACAAGCACAAAACGAAAATGAAGACAAAAACAACAATAACAACAATAGAAACAGCAACAACAACAACAACAACATCTTCAACAAGAAAAACAACAACAACAACAACAACATGAATCTAGACAATGACAACCTACTGAGCATTGTATTGTATTTAAACCGCAGGCTATTTGTCATACGAGTTTTCAACGTTCCACATTTCACATTCCACACTCCACACTCCCGCACACACATTCAGAGATATAGCCAACAGTCGCTGTGCCTTTGCTGGCAAATGTTTGGAACTGTTGTTCAACTGTTGTGCGGAAGGCAACTGTCGTTCGTTCGGTTTAATGTGCAAAATTTAAAAGGGAAATCAGATTCAATCATTAAGCTGACAAATTGTGGAAGATTTACTAATTGATAATTGACTATTGAAGAAAAACAAACAAATAAAATAAATAAAATAACAACAAAAGCAAAAATATAGTGAAATAGAAACAGGCAAAAACCAAAAGGGCTCTCTATCTCTATCTCTCTCTCTCTCTCTCTCTGTATCTCTATCTGTCTCTTTCTCTCCCTCTATTTTTCTATCTTTCCTCCTGTCTCCCTCATTTTGTCTTTCCTTTTTTCCTCTCCCTCTCTCTTACTCTGTATCTTTCTCTCTCTCTCCCCCTTTCTATCTCCTTCACACTCTCTCTCTTTCCCATTCCCATTTCCCCTTCCACTCACACTTTTTGCTCATTCTTTTACCCACACCATTCGCTGAGCGAGCGCTTTTCTCTTCGATCTGCTCTCTTCACTTTTCACTCTCTTCCATTCCCACTAAGCTTCCATTGGATTCAGTTTGTTGAGTTTCGTTTGAACAACGAAGTAAAGAAGATCTTGAGGAGGGATGCTGCAGTATTTATATTGATTGATATTTGGAATTTAGGTATATTAGATATTTATATGTGCAGTTCGATTAAAACATTGATTTGATTTCTATTTGATGGACATAGTCAAACATTTGCCATACATCAAACTGTATAAATATTCCATATGGATCAACTCAAATGTGGGGCTATCATTCATACAGCATCATTAGCATGTATATACACATACGCATGCATATGCATATGGATTTCGCTTGGAGCGTACTGTCAATGGCAGAACACACACAAACACACACACACACACACACAAACACACACACTCACACACATTCAAACATACACGCACACAAATTGCATTAAATTTGCAACATGAATGCAAACAAAAGTGTTTCATTCCATTGCGTCCCCTGTGCCCAAATGTTAATTGCATTTCCAGCAGAGACCCCAAAAGAGAGACAGAAGATGCGAGAGGGAATGAGAGAGCGAGAGAGAGTAAGAGAGGGAGAAAGAGGGAGAGAGAGAGAGTAAGAGACAGAGAAAGAGGAAGGGAGAGAGAGAGTAAGAGAGAGAGCGCGTTGCAGAGATGGGGATATGCATCTCGTCTGCGTTGGGCATCAAAATCAGAGGCAGCGGCTTCATATGACTATGACGCATTGCGTATGGCTTGCTTCTTTCTCTTCCCTTCTCTTTCTCTCACTCTCTCTCTCTCTCTCTGTCTCTCGCTTTCTGTCTGTCTGTCATGCGTATGACAGCATCGCGTTTAAATAAATTTTACAGCGCGCAAACATTTAAGAAAATGCAAACGACAAACGACGAAACCTGCAACTGGCAACCGCCAAAAGCAACCCACCACCAACCCCCTCAGCCCACAACCCACAACCCACAGTCCACAGCCCTCAAGTATGTGGACATTTGTGGGCCTATGCTGTCTGTCTGTCTGCCTGTCCGTCTGTCTGGGTGCAGGACAGTAAATGACAGCGTTGATGGACAGTTTTTGCAATTGCATATGGTTAGGCAATGTTGCCACTAACAGACACACACACACACACACACACGCACACACACACACACACACACACATACTAAACTAAAGCTTAGTACTTACTACTTATACTAAGTTACAAAGCGTAGACATTGGCAGAGGTAGAGGAGGGGCTCGACAACGCACTGAAGTGCTGTAGCTCTTGCTCTTGCAGATAGAGCAAATGCGCATATAAAACTCTCGACATAATTATATGCAAATGCAGCATCCCGAAACTTTAGCTGCAATTAAAAGCTAAACGCACTGGACGATAGCGTCAAGTTGCATTTGTCAATTAACCCATTGGGTAACATAACATCCAAACTGTGCTAAAAGTTAACCCAATGCAGTCGTTGCAAATATTAAACCAAGAATATATACCATATTATAAATATTATACAATTTTAAATGATGTTTCTGTTGGCGCCAATATCATACGAATATCGATAACACTAGAGTTCTGTTAAGTACACAGTATTGCCTTGAGATCGCGCTATGGCGTTAACAGAGTCAGTTGCTTTAACAGCATGAGATTGCATTAACAGCTCATTATTGCATCGAGAGAGTGAGAGAGGTAGTGCTTTTATATGTTAACAGCGCAATGTTAGTTAACAGCTCAAAGTTACATCAACAACTCGAAATTATGCTAAAAGCGAGCCATTGCAGATTTTACGTTAGCAGGGCTATGTTAGTTAAACAACAGAATATTTACTTAACAGCACATTGGCTTGAGAGAAAGAGAGAGAGAGAGAGAGAGAGAGAGAGAGAGAGAGCAATCATGCTTTAACAGCGCAATGTTACTTCTATAGCACCAGAGAGTGCGATCATGCATTAACAGGGCGACATTGCTTTAACAGCACAGCAGCTGTTTGTGTTAACAGCTCAGTCTTGCGTTAACAGCTAAATATTCTGTTCAATTCAAAATAGCAAACTGCAGAGAAATATTTGAAAATACTTTTTCGAAAAATTTGTAGCCGTTGCAATGGGTTAATTGCGAAGGCGCTGAGAGACAGCAGCGGCAAAACAAGTAGGAGCAGCACAGTGTAAACCGCGAGATATCTGGCCAATTTAGTGTTATTGCAGTCACATAACTCCAGAGATTGTCCTGGACGTTGGTGTGCTCAAACAAAGGCAATGCACAGCAATGGAAATGGCTATGGCTATGGCTATGGAAATGGCAATGGGAACGGCAGCACAATTAGCACTCAGAGCATTGCAGCTCCGTCTGCCCGGGGGACCTTGGGTAGATGACAACCCGTAACTATTGTAGTAACGGCACAGGATCTGCAGCTGTAGCTGTAGCTCTAGCTGGAGGAGTCCAACAAATGCGAAATAATAATATTGTCGGCGTACTGGCGAAACGGAAATGTAACTGGGAATTATTTAATTTGCCAACTACAATGAACTCAACTGAATGAGGAAGGAGGGAAAAAGGAGGAACTATAAGAGGGGAGGGTTCTTTGGTGTATTCCTTGGTGGGGTTCATGTGGCATGCAGCATTGTTTTATGTCATTGTTTAAAGTGGTTTTCTGTGCCTCTGGTGCATTTGATGGGGGACTTCTCGTATCCCATCCCATATTCAGTATTTGTATCTGTGATGCATAATTGCCATTACGATAAAGCTTTCTCTTTTCCCCACACTCTCTCTCTCTCTCTCTCTCTCTCTCTCTCTCTTTCTCTTTCTCTGAGCATTCACTTAAGGAAATATCATCCATATATATAGTATAACTATAGCATATACGCATGGCATGCTTGCGGTTCAGCGAATCTCAGCAACTCACAGAATCTGAACATCTCCAGCTTGGCAGACATCTCGGAGACCGTAAATTGAACCCATGTCTAAAACTGTATGCCTGTCTACCTGCCGCATTTATCAGATGCAGACAGTTCACACAAAAAGCCAAAAAAGCCATCCCGAAAAAATCCCATAGAAAAATAATAAATTCTTCCTTTTTTTTTTGGAGGAGTGGAATCTTTCTTTTGTTTTGTCTGGCAGCGCCATTTCTCGCCATGCTCAACGTTTGACATTTTCGCTGAAAAAATATCGAAGGAAAAGCAAATGGAAAACCCACTGACAAGTTAATGAAAGTCTGCCAGAGTCTCGACCAGACCACGTAAACTGCCAAAGAGCTGCTCCAGCATAATCCATAGATATTGATTTAGTAGCTCAGTGCATCAATTGGAAAAATGACAGAGAAAAGTTGACTCAAATATCAGCATCAAAATTGAGCAAAATGCTATTTCATTTTATTTCGAATTTCGTTTGATTTTAAAACAATTTAATGCATCTATAGTGTGTAATTTATAGTTTCTACATTAATTTGCTGTTTACTGTCAATATTTCCAATTTTTCCCTGTCCTCAAGGCATCCTCTTCATCAGCTCAAGTTGCATTTAATTTGCATAATTTTTGCACTTTCAAAATTCCACTGGCTTCGGCTTTGTTCTGTGTCATGTGGCATGTGGCATGTGGCGGAGTTTATAGCATGTGGCAGTGTAATTAAATGCCATTTGCTATAAACTAACTTTCTAATTAGTGTTTAAGGAAATTGTAATTAGAAATACTTTCACTTCATGATTTTGCTCCGGTTGTTTCGTTTGTTTCTGTTGCTCCTCCTACTCCTTTTACTAATCGTACTTCTCTTACTTCTCTCCTGTCACTCCTCCTCCTTTTACACCTCTTACTTTGTATACTCTTCTTACTCCTCTCAATCTTCTTACCTCTCTTTCTAATCATAATTCTCTTACTCCCCTTAATCCTCTTTTTTCTTTTACTAATGTTACTCCTCTTACTTCTCTTACTCTTCTTAACTCTTTTTCTAATTATACTCCTCTTACTCCTCTCACTCCTCTTTCTCCTCTTATTCCTCTTATTCCTCTTACTCCTCTTTCTCCTCTTATTCCTTTTACTCCTCTTACTCCTCTTACTCCTCTTACTTCTATTACTCCTCTTACTTCTATTACTCCTTGTTTTTCGTCTTTCTCAATGACATTCATTTGCTGCAAACTTGCCACTGGATATGATTATAACTTTTTAACCGCAAATTTAACAAAACTCGCAGACTTAGTAGCAGTTACCCACAGTCATACACACACACACACTGTATATTCGACCTGGTGCATGTTCGGCGCAAAGTTTTTCCTGCTCTATAGATAGTTTATAATTTAGAGCTTACAATGTCGGCGCCGGCATTAAGCGCACAAATCATTATAGCCTTGATTGCAAGAGCATTACAATTCGCGTTACCTCTTCTATTCGGTTTACTTTTTTTTTCGTTGTTGTTATTCCTCCTGAAACCTCACACAAAAACCCCAAAAACCGAAACAAAACAAACGACGTGGAACGCTTCTGGTATGTCTATATGTATAGATCCCGCTCTCTCTCTCTTTCCCTGTGCATTGCCCCAAACATTTTTGAGTGTATAGAGGGCACACAGAGAGTCAAATCCTTTTTAGCACCATAAATTAAGTTCATTTCCGTGCCAGACACCAGCTCGACAGGGCAGCGAACGTATGCGGCTTTTATAGGCGTGATGGCTATGAGAACGGGTTAAAACGAATGAGTGGCGGAGTGAATGGAGTTAGAGGAATAAGAGGAGAAAGAGAAGTAAGAGTACTAAGAGGAGAAACAGGAGTTAGAGGAGTTTGGAGCGATATATGAGGTATAACATGTATATAAGGTCAGGAGGTATAAGAAGTATAGGAACTATAGGAGGTATGGAAGGCTTAGGAGGTTTAGGAGGTATAGAAGATTTTGGATGTACAGAAGTTACATGAGCTTTATGTAGTATACGGGGAGTTCGAGATATAAAAGGTATTCTAGGTGTAAAAGGTATAAAAGGTATACGAGGTAAAGGATCTATAGGAGATACAGGAAGTACAGAAGGTACCTCAGAGTCTCTAAGAACAAGAACTTTGGAATAGAAAAGCACGTGATTGGGAAATTAGTGCACATATTTCATAACAATATGACCAACTAGACAAAGTGTTTAAATTATCTAAGTTGAACCTTCGAAATTAAGCAAAATTATTAAAGGTTTATCAATACAAGTTCTATATTTCCCCCATCCTTAATGCATGTTCTTCTGCATATATAGGTTTATATAAAAATGCAAACCTTTCGTCGTTATATAGCATATTCCACTCGAAATGTCTTGTATTCCACTTCTGATGAAGAAGAAAAAATCATTTGCCATTATTGAATAAATGCAAAAGATGCTTGATAAGCTGTAAAGTTGTCAACAGCTGTACGTTATTCATCGGTTGTTGTTATCAGGAAACATAATACAGAGACGGTGTTATGCCGTACCCATTCCTCATTTAAATCATTTCAAGCATTACACCTCACAAATTCAACGCACAGTCAATTTTGAGTGGAGCACCGAAAACCCATTCCGAAATTCTGGCATTTTATGTGCCTATCTGCTTACGTTATCGTTACGTTGCGTCACGTAAAACGTGCACGTATGTGTGTGAGTGGGCGTGGCTATGGCACAGGTATGTGGCACATCACAAATCTGAAATTGAGCATGGAATTTGCGTATTTTGTGTGCCGACTTCCTCTCTATCACTCTGACTCTCCCAGTCACTCCCTCTTTCTCTATATCTCTCTGTTTTCTCAATGTTGTCGCATTTATAGCATGTAGAAGTATGTGTGAATCTCTGATGTATCTATGTGTGTTATTCGTGTTTGTTTATGGAATTGTGTGTGTGGGTAATATAAAGCACATGGAAGCTTATTAGCTTTTGAAAGGCAAACAAGAAAATGAGCTTTAAATATTTCGAGAGAAAAGGTTTGTATACCTTATTGTATATAGAAATTTATTGTATATAGAAACACATAATTTGTACATAATAGATATAAATATTAGGTACAATTTTCTATATTTATTTACCATCGAAAGATCACTCAAAACTTATAGTATAGGCTTTAAAAATCCTGTTTTATTTTGCTCTCATTAATACTCTTAAGAGTATCTCTATACTCTTTGTGCATAGGGGTTTATTTCTTTTTATATTAGTACCTTAAAACGTTTTCTTTATTATAAACTAGCTTAACTAATTTCAATTGGAAATTGTTCTTAACGGTCGTAATGGGTTTATCAATATTAATGCTGTGGCATCTTCTATGGCTTAGGCTAATGACAATTAAGTCATGACGCTGTATGGAGCGGAATGCGTGGTGCTATCATCGAGTGATTTATAGAGCCTGAAATGACTTACTGTGTTCAAATTTCTGGGTTGTTGTGTCAGGCTATATATCATTTTGTAGTGGGGCATATGTGGCAGGCACAGTTAAGTTCTGTTCTATGCTGTTCTGTACTCAGTTTCGAGTATTCGAATCGTTCGACTTTGTAAGTCTGCACTTGGCATTGACATATGCCACGCCCAGAGGCTTAAGTATGACTACGCCATATGCGTAGACGTAAGAGACAATAAGAGCAACAATAACAACAACAACTTCAACTACAGCTAGCATCTATCACACTTGTGTGCATGAAAATAGAAACACTAAAGCATTTTACTCTCATAAATCGAAGTATTGAGTATGTGGGTGAGTATAAGAATGAGTGTATGTATATATGACATTTATATTTTTTATAGAATATATAATTCTTTGGCATCACAAAAAACTAAATTGAATGAAAATAAAATAACAAAATGCTGCATAATAATAGAGTTTTTTCACCATTGATGTTCATCTCTGTTCCTGAGTGTGTAAAGCTATATAAATCAGACAATTGATTTAAACGTAGTAACAATAAATTTGCCAAGTCGTCAATCATATGCACTGCATAGATGTATCTCGTTTTTCTTTATTTTTGTTACATTCAGAAAATTTGGGAAATTCTTTTTTTATCTTAATGAATTTATGTGTACGAACTAATGAAAAGAAAGCAGTTTTTTTTTTGGGTATTCAAAGTAGAGGTTGAATTGCATTTAGTAAACATATATATATGCATATCGTATATATCCCTGCATATTTATGCATTCTATTAAAATAATTAAAATCAGGATTTTGAATAATAACAAGTTACACAGTCAGACACACAGAGTTTTACGTTAAAATATCATTTTGTAATTATAATCAATTTCAAGATTATATTTTCTACTCTACATACTCAAATGCTGCAATTTCAATCTTTTGCTTTAAATGCAAATTAAATAAAAACAATGTGCCGAATATGTATAGACTATAGTATGCACATATTTTTAGAAATATATAGATATATGTATAACTCCCATGCAAGCAAGAAAAAATATTATACGTAAAATTTGTTATTTATTACTCCAACACAAAATACTATATACTCGCTCCATGTTATGTATTTTTCGTATAAGAGTACTTTAGGAATATATAGTATGTTTATGTATTTTTATGGGTCAGCTTTCGGTATGCTACTTCCCTTACTTGCCATTTTATGATCCCTGCCAACCTTCGCGATGGTCAACGATACTCAAACTCTACTACAATTTTGCACTCAACACTTAATGTACTGCTCATAATCTGCAGAGAATGTTCCGACCTATATTCCATTTCAAAATGTATCTAGGCTTAAAATATATTAATAATTTCAAAATATAAATATTTGAAATAATTTATACAGAAAGAAGTGAATTTCAATTATGTCTGCATATAAGAATTTTAGCGTATGAAATCTAATTTATGTTTCTAGATTTTAGAATTTATTTTAATACCAAAAAAATGCCTTAAAAACAATTGAAAACGTTCATTATAATATATTAAAATTCAGCAATTTAGTAGCACTTAGTAGTATAATTCACAAAATTTTCTCTATATTCTAATGAACTAATACAATGAATACCTACAGGGTATCTCTCATTCACATTCCATCGCTGCGCATGTCATCGTATCGCATCAAAGTTTTCGTTTCGCCCAGTGGATCGTTTCGACACATAAAAAAGTGTTTACATTTCATTCATAAAATATCAATTACGTACATGTGCGACAGCTAAGCGACATTGACACCCACACACTCACACTCATACACTCACACACAGATATGAGTAGCATATGAGTGCGTGGCTTTTGTGAGTCAAATCGATATTACACAAAATACGTGAGGACATCAGAGTTCATTGCTTAAGTTTCTCGACTCGGTGTGACATTTCGCAGCAATATGGCGCAGTACCACGCATCCTGATGGAAATTTAACGAGTTGCATGACAAAACCAACAACAACCAGGACCAAATCAACAGAAACAACAACAACAACGACAACATGAGACAAAACATCAAGAGCAACATCAAGGACAAAAGTAACTACAATGCCAATGTAAACGAATTTGCATCCGTATGCGTAAATGTATCTGTATCTGTATCTGTATCTGCATCTATATCTGTATCTGAAGAGCTGTATCTGTATCTGTATATTTATCTATATCTGTATCTGTATTTGTATAGCTCTGCTTGTATTAACATCTGATTATGTTTCTGTATCTATACCTGTATCTGTATCTATATCTGTTACTATATATGTATCTGTATAAATCTATTTGTATTTGTATTAATATCTATATCTGTCTAGCTGTATAGCTGTATCTGTACATTTTTCTATATCTGTATTTGTATCTATATATATCTCTGCCTTTGTATCAATCTGTATCTGTATCTGTACCTGTATCTATCTCTATATAGCTGTATATGTATCTGTATAGTTGTATCTGTATCTCCTTCTGTATTTGTTTATTAAATTTGTTTATTTAATTCTGCGATTTATCTATACAAATCAAATAAATTAAACTAAATATCTATTAGCTAGCAGACACATAAATTAATTTTATGTTTATTTATTGTAATAAATACAAAGTTCGCCCATTTTAAAATATTTACACAAGCACAAAATATTTATTTCGATGTGGGCCATAAATTTACTATAAACGGACTAAAATTTTATTTTGAAAAAAATTCCTAAATAAATACAGATAAATGTAAGCGCAACAGTCTAATAATTATATGTAAAAGAAAATTAAATAAAATAAAATATTAATAAATTAATGCAGTTGCCTTTGTTGACTTCAGTCTAACAGTATGTCATATTTGCGTTTATTTATTTATTTAAATTTTTTTGCAAATAATTAAAATATAATCAAGTAAGTGTTATCATCATCATGTATATAAATTATATAATGAAAGAGAAATTTTTCTATTGAATTGTCTTCTAGAAAACCGAAGGAAAAGCTCTGGCGCCACGCCCACAAAAAGTTGACCAAGTGCAGGGATTGAGGCAGTTGCAAGTGCAACTTATTGCACAACAATGATTTACAATGCATTGTTAATGCGTTTTTAATGAGTATGTTGTGCATGTGTGTGTGAGTGTGTGTGTGAGTGAGTATGTGTGTGTGTAGAGCATAAAAACTTGCCACCAAGTATGGCAGTACAAACTTGTCGCCAGAGATTTCATAGCGAATGGATGGAAGGCTCGAATGGTAGAGGGTAGAGGGGATAGCGGATAGCGGCCTTTGGGGTACGGCAAAGTTGCCACAACGAAATAACCGTGACGTCGTCGTTGTTGCCACAGAAGCCGCCTTAAGCGTTTGCAAAAACTTTTGCTGCAACTCTGTCATTAACATTAAAGAGATTCCATGTCGTCGGGTTTTTATTTTTCGGCTCACACTCACTCACATACTCTCACTCATCCTCTGTCTTCATCACTCTCTCTCCCACTCTCTCTCTCTCTCTCACGCTCTCTCACTCTCTGCTGAAAAAGTTTCAACAAATGCGAGTCGGCACATGTGTGGCAGAGTCAGTGCTTGGTATACCCACACCCACTCCTAGGTTGCCTGCACTGCAGGGGCACATAAATAATTGAGTGGCGGCCCAAAGTAGGAAGCAAAGTGTTTGGGCTGCAGGTGCTGCATAGTGAATGTGTGAAAAATGGCATGAATAGAGAATGGCAATAGGCGCATAGGCATTGGCATTGGCATAGGGAATTCGTTTAGTTATGCGGCAGCACCTTAAAAGATATTCCTCTTAAATGACGACAAACTTTAATTTCATTCATTTGCATTTGTTTTTTTTTTTTAATTATTGTCCTGTAAAAATTTAATATTTGAAAAGCATTTGTTTAACTTTAAGTTGTTTCGTTTTGCTTTAAACGTTTTTGTGAATTTTAAAATTCGATACATTGCTAGCAGCAATAATACTACATTCTAGTATTTTTTCCTACTATCAATACGATGCAACTATCGTTTGATTTACATTTATTTCTGTTGCTATCAATCGATATTTGCTATTTTCAAATTCGAATCATTGCAAACAGCGGTAACCCTACAAGCTGGTATTTCATTCAGTTATTGATATAAGGCAACTATCGATATGCAGCTGATCAGCATTAAGTTGGCGCCGGCTGCAGCTGCTGCTCACGCGATTGTTGGAGCGCGACAAAATTAAATAAGGTTCAACAAAATACATTGCAAAAAGCAAAAACAAATAATAGTATGCAAATTAAAGAACGTTGCCAACGATGAACATCGGGAAAATAGAACAGAGCGAGAGAGACAGCGCTTTTGGCAAAAATGCAAGAGCGCTTCACGAAGCAGAAGAAGAAGAGGGGAAAGCAACAAGGCAAAATACAGCGGCGACTCTTGATATAAGCACGCTCAATAATTTCATCACATTCAAAGCGAAACAGTCTAGCTGAAGCATCTGCTATAGGTAAGTCAATAAATAAATATACATATCAATATATAAACACTTTCAACATTAAAAGAATAACCAAAAGCTTTTAATTTGAAGCAGGCCCAACAAGAAGGAAAGAAGAAGGAAGAAGCGCAACATGAAAAAACGCCGCACAATGTTCATTTACAGTGGCGTCCCAATACATGTGGTTCTAGTAAGTTTATTTTGTTGAAAATTGGCGCTATTATTTCTTCCGCCACTGTATGTTACCATAGCAACTTGTATAGTAACTTAAGCTTAGCAACCATCGAATTTGTTGCATTAAAATATAAACAAAAACAAATTTTATATATATAACGAAAAAGAGTCGCTACAAAAATGAATATTAGTTCAAATATATGGTAAATTGATCTGCATATATATATTGTCAACTGATAGATAAATCATTTATCCATTGTCTCTGCAGTTGGTGCAACATCTATGATAGCACCAGCATCTCAAATGTTGGACCCGATGTACTCTGTCTGCGGCAGGGCAACCTGCTTAAGTTCATGCACATGTCGACGGGGGCTGTGAGCTATTTTCGGGCCGACACTGTGGCTACCGGTATGGATATACACAATTTCGTAGGTCATTCACGCTTTCCTCTGTTCGCGTTCGATGATAGCGTGCTGAATCCATATATCTATGTGTACAAATATCCAGAGATGGTTCGATTTTCCGCTATAAAGGGTAAGTTTTTAAAATGTAAATATTTGATTTTCATTGTATTAACATAGAATGAGAATTGTAATTTTTTTTGGGCACAGGATCTGCTGTTCTATATACGACATTGCGATTTTCTGAACAGGATCTATTGATAGCTGTGGCCGGTTATCCAAAATATCACATATGCATATTCAACTATCGCACCAATCAGAAGATATTGCAGCACGCAACATATATAGTTACAAGACAGAGTAATTTGCTATTAAGCAATAGCCCATATCCAACGATAGTGCAGTATGATAAGAAGCGAACCCTTATGCTATGCTATGAGCTGTGCTTCGTTGAGAAGGACTCGTATTTGCATCAGGTCTCTGAGATTGATATGGGAAAAAACTATGCGAAGTCTTCGCATGGTTTCATGTGCTTTGGCGACGACAATTGTCTTTATGTAGTTGATGATTTCGGCGAATTCTCTCAAATTGATATTGCCTGTTTTTCGATCACATCGCGCTGGACGCCGAGCTCTCTAATGGATCCGGGTATCGTATCGCTATGTCGACCGCATGCGGTCATATCGCACCGCATGGGTTTCCTTATATCGAATTCATCGATGGCATTTTACATTAAGAAAAAGGCTGGTAACTTTTCTGTCGAATGGACGACGGCTCAAAATTTGGGACAAATTGCAAAATTCATTAGCAATCAGAACGGAGAGATCTATGGAGCACATAAACCTGGCGGCATCGATAAGATCGTCTGCGAGGAGAGCCGTGGTCGCCTTGAACACGTTGTGCCGGCTGGCAAACCGGCTTTATCATTTCGCACGTTCTCCTGCTTCAAGGAGGAAATTGTTTTGGTTCTCTTTAGCGATGGCATTGCCATTATGGACCTACCATATGGCAAAACCCTATCGGAGGTTCCAATTGAATTGTCATGTGCAATTTGCACGCATCGCAGCACACCCCATGTGGTTGTGGGCACCGTCGATGGTCGTCTGATCCTCGTACACTTTGAGAAACCCACAACGCCAAATATTATCTATGAGCTGGAATGCGACACAGCAGCAGTATTTGCCTTAGAGTTTTATGATAACTGTATAGTATTTCAGGATCAGGCAAAATCTTTTCATATTGTCAACCTTGAGTATAAGCCCATCAGGATGATACATCATTTCAGTATCACCGACCATCAGCTGCACAAGGAGATATTCGTGCATAGTTTTTTACTGGTCGATGGACCCAGACTCATAATGTTGATTACGCGCGAGAAGGGCGTCAAGGCGCCGGGTTATGCCAACGAAATGTGGGTCCACAATTGGACCAAGGATAAACGTATCCATAGACACGAATTGATACTGCCAAATAACTATAATGCATTCTTCGTTCAACCGCCGCCTGGTCGTTGGGTGAACATTGAAATTGGTGCTATTGTCAATGAGAGCAGAATATACGATCAGTTTGTGCTGGATGAGCGTAATGAACTACAATGGTGTTCTTCAACAAAGTTGTCACATTTTGGTAATGTTCTTGGACTTGACATGACCAAACACTTGCTGACATGGGGCGTAGATGGCATTATGGTTCACTTTCGACAGCATAAACGTTCCAAGATTCCATTTACAATGTCGCGATTTGTTTCCCTGCATTTCAATCCCCGCGTCATAATCAAGGCCAAAAAGTGTTACAATTCCAAGTATGTATATGTATTATATATGTATATTTAAAGGGAAGTTATTGAGATTACAACATTTGATTTACATTTACAGATACCTTATTGTCTTGGGCTCTGAGAATGTATTATGGGTTGCTCGTTTGCCCTCTCTGGCCGATAATATACGTGAAAATGAGGCATTGAATGTGCCAGAGCGATATGTAATACGTGTGACGAATATAGTATCAAAAACGTATGTGCCACTCAGCGCGAAATTGGAGATCAAGGAGGAGTTCACTCAAGCAGACTTATTCAAGCGAGAGAAATTGCTACAAACCATACAGGACTTCTCTGCAAAGGTGACGGCTCTGATTGATTATGATATATCAGTTACTGGCAAATCGAAAGGGGTTTTCAAGAAGTTCTGTTATCACTACAAATGGCTGGAGGCTGTAACGGATGAGGCTCGTCGACTTTGCGAATTTGAGAGAGAGTCCTTGATGCTGGCCATTGAGGATCAGTCGCGCATAAGAGATTGGATACTGAAACTGGTGACACGAGATGCAGTTCAAATCAATTATAAAGTACGATCGATATTTGCCGATGCGCATTTTGAGAGCTTTTCGTATGTGCGTCAACCAAATATTGTCTTATTTGATAAATACCGCTTCTATGACCTTGAGGATCATGTTCGACACTCTGTAATGTCTTTAGATGTTTCCATAGGTGAAGAACATGCTATCACGTCAGCTGAAGATTTATCAAAAGTTAACGAGGTCAAAAAAGATCTCAAATATTATGTGGTTGAAGGACCCAGTGTTTACGATCACATAATGGCTGCCCAGTTTCAATTACAAACCAAGGAGAGTGTCAACTCGAATCAGATCTTCAATGATCACGTCAAATTCTTGTATTATCTTGCCGATCCTCTGAAACGAGAGTTCAATAAACATTTCCACGAGGCACAACAAATGAAACAGGACACCATTGACAATGTGCTCACTACGAATAATGTTCTGCGAAAAATCTACGATAATATGAATATTATGCTGAGGCTTCTTCGCATGGATCAATTCGATCCACCAGAGCTGTCCGTTCCCGCATTGGCCAAGGATGAGGTAATCAAATGCATTATGGAGGTCGACGATTCAGAGATTAAAGCCATTAATCGGCGAAGGCGTAAAACCATCGATACGGGTGGTAAACGTGGTCGTCTTTTACTTTGGAGTGTGGAATTTTGGGCTCGTGCCTTGATTGTAATGATGGATGGCGTTATCGAGAAGCTCTGGGAAGAGGAGATCAAAAAGGATATAGCCATACCGGAGTTCGTATTCAAGAAGCAACCGCATGAGTATTCACTGGAAGAGCAAAAAATTTATCGAGCCTATGAAGAGGCTGTGCATTTGCTCGAATTAGATCGTCGCAAATATTTGGGAATTCTGCACGAAAACGAAGATAAAACCTTACAACTAAAAACTAAACACATACTAAAACTAAATCAACGTATTGCCGAACTGATGCTAACGAAACTTAAATATGATTTTGCTCTCTCGCATAATTTAATCAGAATGCTCAATTTAAAAACAAGTAACTATGTGCGTGACAAACTACGTGAACGTATTAACGGTACGCGCAATGATATCGATAAACTGAGTGAGTACATCAAGAGCTATGGTTTTCTATTGGAATTCTGGGAGAGGACGTTGGCTGAAGTACGCGTTCGTCTGGAGACGCAACAGGCGCGCGATCGGACCATAGAACGTCAATTTCGTAGCAATTATTTGAATACGGTGCCACATGCCGCTCACGAGATGACGAAACTATTCAAGAAACGTCCCAAACTTTCCAATAAACTGTTTAACTCATCTTTGATATGCAGCGAAGTGGCCTATAGACTGGGGCCCAAACAATCGCATCGTATGGCATTCCCAATGCCAAAGGAAGTGCACGATTTTATTGGTTTTATTAACGAGAATGATTCACCCAAACAGTGTCCATCAACAGTGGATGCAAAAGCCTGGGATGCTTTCGTTAAACTGCGACGTCAGAAGATCGAGAGTGAGCTCAGACTAAAGGGCATTGGCTATCAGCTGATCGACAGTCAAAACTATTTAAATAATCTAACCAATGATATAGCGAGCCTCAAGGAATCCAAAGCAAATACGATTAAACAAATGGAGAATACTATACAACAATATGTGAGTATTTTTGATATTGATTATCGATGTTAACATTGTAAATTTCCTTTATAGCTTGAAGCCATGCGGAATATGCCCTTACAAATAACATTGACACTGGGCCAGGTTGAGGTTGATATCAAGGGCACTACAAAATCGTTATCGAATTGCGTATTAATGCATGTTGATGATATAAATGAAGTAAATACACTGATTAAGGTAAAATTGAATAAACAAATTAAGCGAATATTTAATTGAGAACATTATCTAATGATTGTATTACCCAGGATGCCGGACTGAGGAAAATCAAATCAATGCAACGCGTTGCAGTCTTCAGGCGTCAAGTGATCTTTAAGGAATGGGAACATAAGCTCTATAAAGCCAACATTGAGTATCTTAAGTATATGCTGGATGCTATACAGAAGTGCAAAGTGACTATTGAGTTTTTAAATATATTACGCAATTGGGATAAGATCAAAATAGAGCGTCGTAAATATAACACAGCCGGTGCCATAGAACGTATTATAGAGCAAAAAATTGCCGTATTTAGAAAGCAAATCGATCGTGTGTAAGTAGTGATTGCTTCTATTATTATAATACAAGTATTAACAATTCATTTTCTAGAAACATGCAAATAGATGCCGTTAAAGCGAAAACTTTGGAAGTTAAACAACTAAATCATTCAATAAATGGTCGGATTGAACGCCTTAAAGTTGAGGTTGCATTTCAGAATGCACAGCGAGATGTAATGATGGAAGAACGACGCGATCGTGAACAAAAAGAACGGTATAGTTGTAATTCTATTAAATTTATTTTGCAATTCATAATGCATAGTTTCGTTTAGTATGGAGCAAATTAAACACCATCGCAAACTATTGGATAATGTGCGTAAACATTATGCGCACGTCTTGGAATTGCAAACGATCCTCGAGCTGTTGCGGCTACGTACTTATCCAACTTTAGGACCACCATTGCCACAATGCCATCCACCTGTACCCGAACATATTGTGAACTCAGTTCCAATGTGATTATGCGCCTACAACACTTAAGAACAAGCTAAATTTTTAACTAAATGTTATTTAAAGTATTTACGAAAACGAAGCTCTAGTTTGTATATATCAAATTCAAATATTTTGTAGAATTTATTGAGCTAATCTACACCTTTAATTTTAACTGGCGACGCAGACAGATTGGCAGACAATTTGCATGTTTATAGTGCCGGCATGCAGAAGTTTACGCTACTTGGCGAAATTGCAATTAAATGTTTTCATTGTGGTTAATTTTGTTATGAGCTGTTGAACTCCTCTTCGAGGGTTTCAACTAGCCTCAGACTCTTCTATTTTATAGAGTCCCATGTATCTGCTACAGCTTCAGTTTTAAGTTCTTAGGGTAGCATCAGTTTGCCATTTAATTTCATTTGTTTGTGTCTTGCCAAATGGCAATCAAGTCATCTTTTTGTACGTCTGTCTCTATGGCGGATGTCTGTCTGTCTGTCTGCGTGCTGTTGATTCAAATCGCTGTTGACTTCAATGCAAGTTGCTCTGAAGTGGAAAATAAACTTTTCGAGCACAACTTTCATACAGCTGAACTTTCAAGTCATTCAAAACTCTGATGAGGCCAATATAAAACATCAGCAGCGAGTGAAACGAGTAACGCTTAAACAAATTTAAGACTAAATTATTGTAATCAATTTTGACTAAAGACAGTTTGGTTAAGAAACTAAATAGAATTTTTTCTGTTGTAATTATTAATCAGTGAATCCTAAAGGTTTAACAAGACAAATGCAAATCAAAGAATTTTTTTTTTTTATGTTTAGAAAACAAATTTTACAAACAATCCATATTTAGATTACACCTTCAACTATTGATTGTCTTTTATTGTTGCGGATCAGAGTCTAGAATGTTGAAAGAGAATTTCATTCTGTTCTGAGCAAAGCAATCACGGCTTATCAGTAGGAAATGTGTTGAGCTTATGTAGAACTGTAATTTTTGTATGCTAAGCAGAGTGTATCAATCTAAATTTCTAAATATCACAATCACAAAATAAATATTACGTTCAAACGTAACACACATATTATAAATGACAAGCCTGCCCTCAATTGCTGAACCCTAGAAATGGCCTTAAGGTATAATCTTTTAAAAAGAACATACAATAAGGAAATAGACACGATTTAAATGTATGTATTTTATTTTATATATGTATATGACGTAGATCTATCACGTGTCCATTATTTGCCATGTATTTTAGCACATAAATGTATATGCATATAGACATATCTGTATAATCATGTATATAGACAGAATCCAAGTGAAATGTAGAGCAATCTTATCAGTGAAAAACGTTGCACGTGTCAATCATTGACGTAGCTCCGATTTGATTATATAATAAGAATAATATTTAAATTAACAGTTTTCAAATAATTGATAGACTTGCTGCAACAACAAAATAGCAATTATAATTATTCATACAAGTATTCACTTGGTAACCATATAACATACAATTAATCTGTTCGGTTTTTATTAAACTTTATGTTCAAATATACATTACTGCTTTTTGTTGTGTTGTAAGATCAATTCATTGTACTGATCGAGTATTTTCTAATCGAATTTGTGTATCGATATCAATTATGTGTTAATAATCGATAAATATGATACAAATCATATACCTGTATACTAGATACTAACCAAACGGTCCGTAATATCGGTCGCCATCTATGTTTAACTGTTTACTTAATGAAAGGCAACTCAAGCAATGCACGAGGTCTTCAAAAGTCGGCTGGGTTCGACTGTGCCGCAATATTTGATTTGATTAGAGCTCTGCAGTATATAATGTATACAGTGAATTAAATCAAAAATTTTTTTTAATTACTAATAGTCATAGTTGTTGTTAGTTTTCTGTGGTGCTGATAAGCCTGCGCACATACAGAGGCTTAGAATTATATGTATATGTATGTGTTATGATGTAGATCTAACGTCGCAAAACGAGGTTTCGTTGAGAACGATTTTCAAGCAGTTAAGTTAGTTCTCAATTTGTTGCTGAAGCGCATAGAGGTACACAAATATCATTGAAAATGTCCAAGCTCACCGTTTTCTTCCTGATCGCACTGGTTGCTGTAAGTTCAGAGAGTTTTTCCTATACCATATTGTTGTATTAATTTAATAAACACAACTATTATGTAGGCTTGCAGCTCTAATGTAGTGAAACGTGAGACACAATTGGAAGCTGACTGGAATAAATTAGTGAATTTAATTAACACCACCACCAGTGAAGGTCTTAAGGTAAACTTAATCTAAATTTTGTTATTACAATAATAATTTAATAATTTGTTTTCATGCCTTAACAGAACTTATTTAGCGAAGAATCAAAAAATGTAAGTTGAACATTAAACCATTATTGTATTATCATGCCGCTGATATTAACTGTACTCGTTCCTCCAGAAACTCGAATCTAATATCAATGAGTTCTTCCAATTGAGCAAGGGCCACGCTGAGCAGGCCAAGGAATACTTTGACAAGAATGCACCAGAATTCAAAAAGGTAAGTTGCCACTACATACACATTAACACAAACTTTGTTTATATTATATATATATTATTTGATTGCACAGCAACTGGAGGACTTAGCGAAGAGCGCGCAAGAAAACGCTGCTAAATTGGCTGACCAAGTCCAAAAGCTGGCCACACCAACTGAGAAAAAGAACTAAACTAAACTAAACTGAACATAAAAGCGATGATACTTTTAATAAAAATTTGCAAAAAATAAAAAAACAAACAAATCAAAAGCATGTGCGTGTTGGGATTCACTTCTGTGGCAAGCTGCAGCATTAATGCAACATCATCCAGATGCGCAGTTTGATGCGTGGCATGGACAATAGACGATATGTGGCAGTGGGGCAGCTCATTGGCAACATTTTGAAATCGGAGGCTTGTTCGGCGGCGGTGAATATTTTCTCATTGGTCTGCTGTTCCACATCCATGAGCTGCTTGGCACGCACATAGATGGCCGGCAATGTGGCAAAATATTTGATGCATAAGGGATGTCGCGGTGGACTGAGTAGCTTAATGCTATAGCTAATGCGATCCACCTCAGCGCCCAGATGCAATCGCATTTGGATGCTCCAGGTGTGCTCAAACACCTGAAGGGTGATCGATTCGAAGCGACGCTCATTGGGTACCGATGGGGGTGGTGCTGATGTTGATGTCGACGTTGATGGTGTTTGGGCCCAGATTAGTTCCAAGTCCTCACAGAAAATACGCTGAGCACTCATCTGACGATGGCATTCATGAATTCCCGACGACGCCAAACGATCCTCTTCATCGACGGTGCGCAAGGCGGTTACAATCTCATCGGCTGACTTGGTCAGTTGCCTGCATCTGATCTCATGTTCACGGCTCACCTCAGCGCGACCACTCCAGATACAGCCCAGGCAACGATACTTGCAGAAAACCTTGCGCTTGCCACACGACTCCCGCAGATGTCTCGCTAACACTTTCGGATCGATGGGTATGTCACAGTCTGGACAGTTCTTGGGCAACTCCCAGAGTGTTTGGCCAACAGCCAAATTCCTACTCAACTCCTGCCAGCTGATATGTGTGCGGCAGTGTGGACACTGTGCATCACGATTATTAGCAGCTGCATCGGCCAGCAGACGTGTCACACAGTCCTCGCACACAATGTGCCCCAGGGAACACTGATAGGTCTCATCTGGATGTGGCAATTCCAGGCACACCGCGCATAGCATTATCTTGCGCAAGCGTTCGCCAAGTTCCTCTGGTTCGGGTGTGCTACGGCTGGCTGCTCTCTGGGTTGAACTCACCGACGGCTGCTCCTCCTGCTGTGGCTGTTTCTCCTGCTCCTCCTTCTGCTGCTCCTCCTTTTCCTGCTGTGGCTCTTGCTGCTCAATCTGATGCTGTGGCGGTTCCTGCTGTTGCTGCTCTGGCGGCTGCTCCTGCTCCCCCTGCTGTTGTTGCTGCTGCTCCTCCTCCAGCTGCTGCTGTTCTCTTTGTTCTTGTGCTGTGGCTGTAGCAGCTACTGCTTCTCCTCCTGCTGCTGCTGATCCTCTATTTGCTGTTGAAGTAGAGCTGGGTCCTACAACCGACTCCATGCGTTGCCTTTTGTTGGGCATGTCTATGCGCTCTTGGTTAGACATATTACAAAATGGTTAGATCTCTTTAGAATTCTGTATTTAGTGCGGCTTATTCGTTTGAATCTAATAATAATTACCTGCAATACTTTTTGTGGTTCCGTGGATAATGGTTTATTGTTTTCAATGCTTTTGGTGGATTCGTATTGTGTTAAATTTTCTAATTTTATCTAACTGAAAACCGTTGACAGTTATACAAAATCGATCCTAGGCCGAAAGCCAATGCAATGCTGTTTATCGATTGATTTAACAATGTTTACTTTTAAATAATATTTCGCTGTTCAAATTGTTTAAATTCTAAGTAATATTAATTTTTCTTATAGGATTTATCAGTCTCATTTATGCAGGACTAGATGAAATTTATGCTGTGTCTTTTTCAGCGGTGCTTTTATGATGGTGATGGTATTAAATATCGATATCTGTAATTGTTGTTGATGCTGGATGATATGGCAGCACTTATCATACAAAATATTCATACTCAAAGCTTATGTGGTCTCTATCTTTCATTTTAGAGCCTAAACATATATAGAAAGACTTTTGTTGACCCGACAATGAACTCAAAATGACTTTGCTATTTAATGACACCTGATTTTCCGGATGTCACAGTGTGTGCTTATATAATCCATCTAATTATCACATATATATGTTATCACATATATATATATATATGTATATACATATATATATAAATGTATATATAAGCTTGTCTTGTCTTTTAATGAAAAACAAAAGCATTTTGTTGAGTACTATATAAAATTAAAACGTTTATATATATTTTTCCATTTTGTTTGATAAGCTTGAATTCAAATCAAAAAATCTAATTAGACCCTTGAGGCAATGCCAATTGATAATCTGTTTTTAGTGTATATACATTTTACACAATTTGTTCTTGATTTATTCGATATACCATTGCTCCAAATTTAATGTGGGTATGCCAAATTTTGACTAGATAGCAAGACTATCGGTTTCGCTTATATAGAAATATCGATGAATCGAAACCATGTAAGTTACTACAGATAGATTACAGTTAAAGTCAGTTATCATCGAATGTTGATAATAAATATCGTGATCTATACTGAACTATCGATATTCTTGTCTAATTATATATTTAAGCATTATATTTAATCAAAAAGTGTTTTATAATTTTATAGGATTGGAATAGACTCTACAATATATATTATATACAGAACAATCGAAGAAGTATGTGTAACATAGAACAATCGAATGTAAGTTACTCTAAATTAGGGCACTCTGTCGACAGCATCCGACTGTTGTTTTTATATTTGTTGTGCTTGTTAGCTAATAATTTGCTTACACATAATCTCATAGTATACCGATTGAAGGCTGTTCGTGTTTGTTGATAAGCAGAAGCAACACGCCATCAACTGTGAGGCAATAAACAAAAAAAAAAAAAATCAAATTATATGTGTATAGTCTCTGGAGGTAAACCAAACAAATAATAATGTTATGATCCCTAGAGGCAGTTCTAACAAACAACAATGCTACAAGGCTACAAAATAAAATTCGAAAAATCATACCTGATAAATGTCTAAAAATATCAAGTAAAATCATGTGTTTAATATGCATTGTAATGCTGGTAAAAATTTCTATTTATGCGCATGTGATTTGCCATAAAGCAAACAAATAACTGCGGAATCATATGCTACAAGAACAGAAGAAAGATGAAGATTGGAGAGAGGAGTAGTGGAAGAGCGAGTATAAAATTGCATGTGTAAAGAAAAGAAGCAGAGGTTAGAAAAGAAGAGCCAAGAGAGGAGCAGTGATAGAGCGAGGGGAAGAAGTGATTGAGGAGAAGTGGAAAAAGCGAATGCTAAAACATATGCCTATAGATAAGAAGCAGAGAATGTAGGGAACGAAGGGAACGAAGGGAACGAAGAGGTAAAAGGTGCAAGACGTCAGCTGTAAAATATTTGCCAGTTTCTTTGCACACCTGCCTGAGCACAGACATAGAAGTTGAGGGGAATTGGTACAACTTCCATCACTGAGTACAATTCAAAGCCAAAGCCCTAGCAAAAGCATGCAAAAAATGTACAAATATTTTTGTTTATAGCTGCCTCTATCTATGAGTATTGAGGACAGGTGTATGTGAGTGTTTGAGTGTATTTTTGTTGTTTTTGTGCTTTGAATCCATGCCATCCATACGCTTAAGCCTCGCACGATTGCATAACATCAAAGTGGATTTGCTTTTTCTGTTCCTCTTTTTCGTTTTGTTCTTTTTTTTCTTCCTGTTCAAGCATATCGTTTAGCTAAAGTTGAAATAAAGCTATTTGCAAAAAAAAAAATACAATTTTTTTTATACAAATTTGTGTAATTTTATTTGTTGTAGCATATATGTATCTCTGCCTGCATTCAAGTGTGAAATTTGTAAATGTTTCGATTTGCTCATCAAAGTACAAAAGTCGACAGAATTTTGAAATTTTTCGAAGAGAATATTTCGATTGTAATGGGATGCATTATCATGAACATATATACTTTGCATAGATTAATCAATTTCGCAATTTGTTTTCAGCTTAAACGGAGTGATTAGCTCACAAAATTCAATACTAGTTACATCAAGAGATTCTTTAGGTTAGGGCGGTTTGAAAAGTTTCTGGGCACATGTTTGATTTGGGAAGATTCTGACCTTAACGTGAGCCCGCAGATCGCAAACTTTTCATACTAGTCCCAAGTCATTATATATATCAAATTTATAAGCTCAAATAGCTTACATAAGTATATGATAATATTTATTATTTATAGCATTTATTCAAACTTAAATTGGAATCAATAGACTATGGATTTGTTCAACAATTTAGTTGAACATCAGTCTGGCATATAAAAATATAGCACACTTTGTACGCTCTTTTTGAAAAAATGTAGGTCCAAGTCACCGTAGTCATATGAACAATCAAATTAAATATTTAAAAAATAATTCACTTCTATAGATTATTTTGCTTCTATCAATGACAAATGGTAAACAAACGAAACATTTTAGGGATTAAAACAAATCAAACACTTTGGCACAGTGTATTATTCTCTCTCTTTCTCTCTCTTTCCCTCTTTCCCTCTCTCTCTCTCCCTCTCTCCCTCTCCCTCTCTCATACGTTCTCTCTCCCTCTCTCTTTAGCTTTATACTTGTCAATCAGTTTTTGTACTGCATTTCGTATTTAATTAAAAATTTAATAAACTCTGCGACACTGAAGAAGCGCGGTGCAAAACATAAACCAATAAAAAAAGAATTTTTTGTACATATAAACAAACCGAACGAATTGAAAAACAAAGCGGATTGAATAAAAAATAAAAATAAAATTTAAAAAAAAAATAAATAAATTGAAAAAAGAACAGAATTGCAGCTCCAATGCAAAACAATATGTGCAGACATTCAATGCGCCTCTGCTTGTGTGTGTGTGAGTGTGCCTGAGTGAGTGTGTGTAAGTGCATTGTAATGCTAATTTAAATAACGATAAGCTCAACAACAACAACAACACACACACATACACACACACACACATAAAACGACAGCGACAACAATAGCTACAATAATAGCTGAACAATTTGACATGCTGTGATTTCTCTCGCATGTTCGAACTATGTGATAACCTGTAAGAAACAAATAACATGCATATATCTATATATATATATATATTCTGTCAAGAAAGTATCGGGACTGGGTTAATAAAATACACATTTTCCATTTAATCATCCAAATTTATTTTGTCGCCTTTAAAGTACTATAGACCCCATTAGAGGCAATACACATATGCCAGCGATACTGCCAGTCTTCGAAACAATTTTGAAAGGCGTTTTCCAGGATATTCTTTAACTCCCTTTCCGAATTTTCTTTGATGTCTTCAGTGGTGCTAAAACGGGTTCCACAGAGCGGCATCTTCAGTCGAGGAAACAAAAATCTAGCTATATTTTCCCCTTAGGCATCTAAATGTAAATATAGATAATTGCAGGGTATTCGCTGTGCGACCCCAAATGCACTTCAAATTTCAGCTTTATTATTATTATTGTAATTGTTGTTGCTGTTAGTGTTATTGTTGTGTAGACAGACAACTTGTCAACGTCGATATGGTAACATACATATACACACACACACACTCACACACACTCAGAAGTCTTGCATATTAGTGTTTTGTTGTGTGCAAAAACGAATAATAAAGCCACTTGCGCATAAAGAACTACTACATGCGTATTAAAACATACACACACACGGGCATAGAGTGAGACAGAGATTAAAGAGAGAGAGAGAGAGAGAGAGAGAGCGAGAGAGATGGGGGGGAGAGAAAGAGAAAGAGAGTGAGTGAGAGAGTGAGAGAATGAGCCATACATACATTTGCATGCAACTATTGTGAGTCGTAGCTCCATTGTTGTTCTTGTCATAGTTGCTGTTGTTGCTGTTGTTGCTGCTGCTGTTGTTGCTGTTGTTGCTGCTGTTGTTGCATGTGCGTGTGGCATGGCTGGCATAGTGCAGGCTGGCATTATCCTTTCTATCATTTGCCACATTTTCGCATAATGCGGCGTAAAATAGCATCATTTCTACTGTTGCTGTTGTTGTTGTTGTTGCTGTTGCTGTTGCTGTTGCTGTTGCCGTTGCAGTTACGAACAATGAATACATTTGTAATGTTAATGGAATGCAGTGGCAACAGAAACACTAACAACAACAACAACAACAACAGCCGTTGGCAACTATTTTACAGCTGTTGTTTGCTTTTCCCCATTGCGTTCCGTTACGTTACGTTACGTTACGTTACGTTTGCATTTCGTTTGTGTGTTTATTCTTTCAGTTGCTTTGCGGTAAAAAAAGGAGCTGAAAAAACAAGAGGAGCACAAAACAACAACAACAATAACAAGAACAAAACAACCAACATAGCACGCCCCTAGCCATAAGTAGGCGTTGTGGGACACGCCCACACACTCACTCGCCCCATCGACTGTACATGAACTAGGCCTGGCTGTGCAGAGGGCAAAACTTGCATCGGAAATTGGTTATAATGCAATCAAATTGCATAAAATTTTAGTAGAATATCCACATACACATTTACTCAGAGTGCTCTCTCTCTCTCTCTCTATGTCTCTCTCTCTCTGTCTCTGTATCTGTCTCTCTCTTTCTCTCTATCATTCTTTCACTCACTCTTTTCTCTTCCGTCTTAGCGTTCGACTTACTTTAATGATGACTTTTCTCACTTCCGCTCATCCCCACTTTGCCGTAATCCTTCCACTCGCATCATTCTCTTAACTCACAGGGTGTTTTCCA
The DNA here is from genome assembly GCA_037040025.1 of Sphaerogastrella javana. Lineage (NCBI taxonomy): Eukaryota > Metazoa > Arthropoda > Insecta > Diptera > Drosophilidae > Sphaerogastrella > Sphaerogastrella javana. The sequence continues at coordinate 33,812 of JBANCZ010000491.1, forward strand.
ATCATCTCTTTCCCATTTCCACTTATTTGAACTTTTTCCTAATGCTTCTTAGTTAATTTGCTAGTTTAAAAATACCTTTAGAGCATTCTCCTTACTCTCTGTCTCGCTAGGCTCATAATATATTTTATTAGATCATTCCTTCATTTGAGCGATCGATATTTGTCTTTCATCCACTCTCCCACTCTCTCTCTCTCTTTCTCTCCCTCTCTCTCTCTCTCTCTCTCTCTCTTTCTCCTTCTTACTTTCACTCTTCTAATCCTTCTACTCACAACAATTGTTTAATTCTCTGAATGTTTCTTCTTCTTTTGTGGAACTCAACCTTGTCTGAACGTAAAATGGAAAAAGATCGAGTAGAATACTGCCGACTGTAGTCTCTTTTTGCTACTTATCAAGTTTTCCATGCACTTTAAAAGCTCAAATATCTTTATGGCATGTATATTATTGTAATTAAACATATATCAAACAAGTAAAAGCTATCAAAGCTTCAACTAATGTACAATAGCAAAAGAGAAAATTTGCTGCCTTTCTACAAAAACTAAGGGAAAGTTTCTTCATTTATAGTACATATATATCAATTACGTATATGACTATATTTATATATATTTATTTGTATGTTCATATGTATATGTGTATATTACTAGTGTAAAGCATCGAAGCATAAAATAATGTAAAATTTGTATTGAAAATAAAAACAGCAAAGATGCAAAAACCGACAAGTTCCATCCATATATGTGCACACTTACTATAAATGAAAATAAATATAAAAAAAATACATAGATATATATATATGTACATACATATATGCATAAAGGAGCAGAGCAACGCACTAGGGCTGCAGCAATAAAGAAATAAAAGGCTTAACAATAAAAGCAACACCAAAAGCAACAACAACAACAACAACAGCAACACCAACAACAACAGCAGCAACAGCAGCAACATCCACATCGAAAGCAATAACAACAGCAGCAGCAACAGCATAAGCTTTGAGCTTTGTCGACATTGTTGTTGTTGTAATTGTTGTTGCTGTTGTTGATGTTGTTGCTGTTGATGTTGCTGTTGTTGTTGGTGTTGCTGTCGTTGGCAAGGCAAGCAACAAAAGCACAAAGGCATTTGCATTGCAAATGCAACATAATGCACAACAACAGCACACACACACACATACACACACGCATAAGCAAACAAAAAAGAGGAACACATTTGCTAGCACTTCCAAGCGCTTCCTGAC